>CAKZFK010000148.1:0-31284 GCA_936440205.1 Lepidonotus clava | reverse complement strand
TATTCCCGTCCAATTCCGTGACGGGCCGTTTTGATTCTAACGAAAGCACCCTTTTTAACAGGCCGCCGACCTTGCGGGCCGTTTTTGAAGGGCTTGGGCTATCCCAGCATTCCCCAGTGAATAGCTGGAAAAATTCGTCTTGGCCTGGGCTTCGAAACGCTGGCTTCGGTTTGTTCGTGCGACGTTTCTAAGCGCTCAAATAAGGGGACGAAGTTTAACTGGCAGTGCTATAGCATAGGCCAGCCCCAGTTTATATTAAAACTCTATATAGAGAATGGTATTGAATCAAAACCCAAACTTGGAATGAAACTCCATATTTTAACACATGATTCCCCACACCTTGGCGGTCATTTTGAGCCTATTCCCGTCCAATTCCGTGACGGGCCGTTTTGATTCTAACGAAAGCACCCTTTTTAACAGGCCGCCGACCTTGCGGGCCGTTTTTGAAGGCTTGGGCTATCCCAGCATTCCCAGTGAATAGCTGGAAAAATTCGTCTTGGCCTGGGCTTCGAAACGCTGGCTTTCGGTTTGTTCGTGCGACGTTTCTAAGCGCCTCAAATAAGGGGACGAAGTTAACTGGCAGTGCTATAGCATAGGCCAGCCCCAGTTTATATTAAACTCTATATAGAGAATGGTATTGAATCAAAACCCAAACTTGAATTGAAACTCCATATTTTAACACATGATTCCCCACACCTTGGCGGTCATTTTGAGCCTATTCCCCGTCCAATTCCGTGACGGGCCGTTTTGATTCTAACGAAAGCACCCTTTTTAACAGGCCGCCGACCTTGCGGGCCGTTTTTGAAGGGCTTGGGGCTATCCCAGCATTCCCAGTGAATAGCTGGAAAAATTCGTCTTGGCCTGGGCTTCGAAACGCTGGCTTCGGTTTGTTCGTGCGACGTTTCTAAGCGCCTCAAATAAGGGGACGAAGTTAACTAGGCAGTGCTATAGCATAGGCCCAGCCCCAGTTTATATTAAACTCTATATAGAGAATGGTATTGAATCAAAACCCAAACTTGGAATTGAAACTCCATATTTTAACACATGATTCCCCACACCTTGGCGGTCATTTTGAGCCTATTCCCGTCCAATTCCGTGACGGGCCGTTTTGATTCTAACGAAAGCACCCTTTTTAACAGGCCGCCGACCTTGCGGGCCGTTTTTGAAGGGCTTGGGCTATCCCAGCATTCCCAGTGAATAGCTGGAAAAATTCGTCTTGGCCTGGGCTTCGAAACGCTGGCTTCGGTTTGTTCGTGCGACGTTTCTAAGCGCCTCAAATAAGGGGACGAAGTTAACTGGCAGTGCTATAGCATAGGCCAGCCCCAGTTTATATTAAACTCTATATAGAGAATGGTATTGAATCAAAACCCAAACTTGGAATTGAAACTCCATATTTTAACACATGATTCCCCACACCTTGGCGGTCATTTTGAGCCTATTCCCGTCCAATTCCGTGACGGGCCGTTTTGATTCTAACGAAAGCACCCTTTTAACAGGCCGCCGACCTTGCGGGCCGTTTTTGAAGGGCTTGGGCTATCCCAGCATTCCCAGTGAATAGCTGGAAAAATTCGTCTTGGCCTGGGCTTCGAAACGCTGGCTTCGGTTTGTTCGTGCGACGTTTCTAAGCGCCTCAAATAAGGGGACGAAGTTAACTGGCAGTGCTATAGCATAGGCCAGCCCCAGTTTATATTAAACTCTATATAGAGAATGGTATTGAATCAAAACCCAAACTTGGAATTGAAACTCCATATTTTTAACACATGATTCCCCACACCTTGGCGGTCATTTTGAGCCTATTCCCGTCCAATTCCGTGACGGGCCGTTTTGATTCTAACGAAAGCACCCTTTTTAACAGGCCGCCGACCTTGCGGGCCGTTTTTGAAGGGCTTGGGCTATCCCAGCATTCCCAGTGAATAGCTGGAAAAATTCGTCTTGGCCTGGGCTTCGAAACGCTGGCTTCGGTTTGTTCGTGCGACGTTTCTAAGCGCCTCAAATAAGGGGACGAAGTTAACTGGCAGTGCTATAGCATAGGCCAGCCCCAGTTTATATTAAACTCTATATAGAGAATGGTATTGAATCAAAACCCAAACTTGGAATTGAAACTCCATATTTTAACACATGATTCCCCACACCTTGGCGGTCATTTTGAGCCTATTCCCGTCCAATTCCGTGACGGGCCGTTTTGATTCTAACGAAAGCACCCTTTTTAACAGGCCGCCGACCTTGCGGGCCGTTTTTGAAGGGCTTGGGCTATCCAGCATTCCCAGTGAATAGCTGGAAAAATTCGTCTTGGCCTGGGCTTCGAAACGCTGGCTTCGGTTTGTTCGTGCGACGTTTCTAAGCGCCTCAAATAAGGGGACGAAGTTAACTGGCAGTGCTATAGCATAGGCCAGCCCCAGTTTATATTAAACTCTATATAGAGAATGGTATTGAATCAAAACCCAAACTTGAATTGAAACTCCATATTTTAACACATGATTCCCCACACCTTGGCGGTCATTTTGAGCCTATTCCCGTCCAATTCCGTGACGGGCCGTTTTGATTCTAACGAAAGCACCCTTTTTAAACAGGCCGCCGACCTTGCGGGCCGTTTTTGAAGGCTTGGGCTATCCCAGCATTCCAGTGAATAGCTGGAAAAATTCGTCTTGGCCTGGGCTTCGAAACGCTGGCTTCGGTTTGTTCGTGCGACGTTTCTAAGCGCCTCAAATAAGGGGACGAAGTTAACTGGCAGTGCTATAGCATAGGCCAGCCCCAGTTTATATTAAACTCTATATAGAGAATGGTATTGAATCAAAACCCAAACTTGGAATTGAAACTCCATATTTTAACACATGATTCCCCACACCTTGGCGGTCATTTTGAGCCTATTCCCGTCCAATTCCGTGACGGGCCGTTTTGATTCTAACGAAAGCACCCTTTTTAACAGGCCGCCGACCTTGCGGGCCGTTTTTGAAGGGCTTGGGCTATCCCAGCATTCCCAGTGAATAGCTGGAAAAATTCGTCTTGGCCTGGGCTTCGAAACGCTGGCTTCGGTTTGTTCGTGCGACGTTTCTAAGCGCCTCAAATAAGGGGACGAAGTTAACTGGCAGTGCTATAGCATAGGCCAGCCCCAGTTTATATTAAACTCTATATAGAGAATGGTATTGAATCAAAACCCAAACTTGGAATTGAAACTCCATATTTTAACACATGATTCCCCACACCTTGGCGGTCATTTTGAGCCTATTCCCGTCCAATTCCGTGACGGGCCGTTTTGATTCTAACGAAAGCACCCTTTTTAACAGGCCGCCGACCTTGCGGGCCGTTTTTGAAGGGCTTGGGCTATCCCAGCATTCCCAGTGAATAGCTGGAAAAATTCGTCTTGGCCTGGGCTTCGAAACGCTGGCTTCGGTTTGTTCGTGGCGACGTTTCTAAGCGCCTCAAATAAGGGGACGAAGTTAACTGGCAGTGCTATAGCATAGGCCAGCCCCAGTTTATATTAAACTCTATATAGAGAATGGTATTGAATCAAAACCCAAACTTGGAATTGAAACTCCATATTTTAACACATGATTCCCCACACCTTGGCGGTCATTTTGAGCCTATTCCCGTCCAATTCCGTGACGGGCCGTTTTGATTCTAACGAAAGCACCCTTTTTAACAGGCCGCCGACCTTGCGGGGCCGTTTTTGAAGGGCTTGGGCTATCCCAGCATTCCCAGTGAATAGCTGGAAAAATTCGTCTTGGCCTGGGCTTCGAAACGCTGGCTTCGGTTTTGTTCGTGCGACGTTTCTAAGCGCCTCAAATAAGGGGACGAAGTTAACTGGCAGTGCTATAGCATAGGCCAGCCCCAGTTTATATTAAACTCTATATAGAGAATGGTATTGAATCAAAACCCAAACTTGGAATTGAAACTCCATATTTTAACACATGATTCCCCACACCTTGGCGGTCATTTTGAGCCTATTCCCGTCCAATTCCGTGACGGGCCGTTTTGATTCTAACGAAAGCACCCTTTTTAACAGGCCGCCGACCTTGCGGGCCGTTTTTGAAGGGCTTGGGCTATCCCAGCATTCCCAGTGAATAGCTGGAAAAATTCGTCTTGGCCTGGGCTTCGAAACGCTGGCTTCGGTTTGTTCGTGCGACGTTTCTAAGCGCCTCAAATAAGGGGACGAAGTTAACTGGCAGTGCTATAGCATAGGCCAGCCCCAGTTTATATTAAACTCTATATAGAGAATGGTATTGAATCAAAACCCAAACTTGGAATTGAAACTCCATATTTTAACACATGATTCCCCACACCTTGGCGGTCATTTTGAGCCTATTCCCGTCCAATTCCGTGACGGGCCGTTTTGATTCTAACGAAAGCACCCTTTTAAACAGGCCGCCGACCTTGCGGGCCGTTTTTGAAGGGCTTGGGCTATCCCAGCATTCCCAGTGAATAGCTGGAAAAAATTCGTCTTGGCCTGGGCTTCGAAACGCTGCTTCGGTTTGTTCGTGCGACGTTTCTAAGCGCCTCAAATAAGGGGACGAAGTTAACTGGCAGTGCTATAGCATAGGCCAGCCCCAGTTTATATTAAACTCTATATAGAGAATGGTATTGAATCAAAACCCAAACTTGGAATTGAAACTCCATATTTTAACACATGATTCCCCACACCTTGGCGGTCATTTTGAGCCTATTCCCGTCCAATTCCGTGACGGGCCGTTTTGATTCTAACGAAAGCACCCTTTTTAACAGGCCGCCGACCTTGCGGGCCGTTTTGAAGGGCTTGGGCTATCCCAGCATTCCCAGTGAATAGCTGGAAAAATTCGTCTTGGCCTGGGCTTCGAAACGCTGGCTTCGGTTTGTTCGTGCGACGTTTCTAAGCGCCTCAAATAAGGGGACGAAGTTAACTGGCAGTGCTATAGCATAGGCCAGCCCCAGTTTATATTAAACTCTATATAGAGAATGGTATTGAATCAAAACCCAAACTTGGAATTGAAACTCCATATTTTAACACATGATTCCCCACACCTTGGCGGTCATTTTGAGCCTATTCCCGTCCAATTCCGTGACGGGCCGTTTTGATTCTAACGAAAGCACCCTTTTTAACAGGCCGCCGACCTTGCGGGCCGTTTTTGAAGGGCTTGGGCTATCCCAGCATTCCCAGTGAATAGCTGGAAAAATTCGTCTTGGCCTGGGCTTCGAAACGCTGGCTTCGGTTTGTTCGTGCGACGTTTCTAAGCGCCTCAAATAAGGGGACGAAGTTAACTGGCAGTGCTATAGCATAGGCCAGCCCCAGTTTATATTAAACTCTATATAGAGAATGGTATTGAATCAAAACCCAAACTTGGAATTGAAACTCCATATTTTAACACATGATTCCCCACACCTTGGCGGTCATTTTGAGCCTATTCCCGTCCAATTCCGTGACGGGCCGTTTTGATTCTAACGAAAGCACCCTTTTTAACAGGCCGCCGACCTTGCGGGCCGTTTTTGAAGGGCTTGGGCTATCCCAGCATTCCCAGTGAATAGCTGGAAAAATTCGTCTTGGCCTGGGCTTCGAAACGCTGGCTTCGGTTTGTTCGTGCGACGTTTCTAAGCGCCTCAAATAAGGGGACGAAGTTAACTGGCAGTGCTATAGCATAGGCCAGCCCCAGTTTATATTAAACTCTATATAGAGAATGGTATTGAATCAAAACCCAAACTTGGAATTGAAACTCCATATTTTAACACATGATTCCCCACACCTTGGCGGTCATTTTGAGCCTATTCCCGTCCAATTCCGTGACGGGCCGTTTTGATTCTAACGAAAGCACCCTTTTTAACAGGCCGCCGACCTTGCGGGCCGTTTTTGAAGGGCTTGGGCTATCCCAGCATTCCCAGTGAATAGCTGGAAAAATTCGTCTTGGCCTGGGCTTCGAAACGCTGGCTTCGGTTTGTTCGTGCGACGTTTCTAAGCGCCTCAAATAAGGGGACGAAGTTAACTGGCAGTGCTATAGCATAGGCCAGCCCCAGTTTATATTAAACTCTATATAGAGAATGGTATTGAATCAAAACCCAAACTTGGAATTGAAACTCCATATTTTAACACATGATTCCCCACACCTTGGCGGTCATTTTGAGCCTATTCCCGTCCAATTCCGTGACGGGCCGTTTTGATTCTAACGAAAGCACCCTTTTTAACAGGCCGCCGACCTTGCGGGCCGTTTTTGAAGGGCTTGGGCTATCCCAGCATTCCCAGTGAATAGCTGGAAAAATTCGTCTTGGCCTGGGCTTCGAAACGCTGGCTTCGGTTTGTTCGTGCGACGTTTCTAAGCGCCTCAAATAAGGGGACGAAGTTAACTGGCAGTGCTATAGCATAGGCCAGCCCCAGTTTATATTAAACTCTATATAGAGAATGGTATTGAATCAAAACCCAAACTTGGAATTGAAACTCCATATTTTAACACATGATTCCCCACACCTTGGCGGTCATTTTGAGCCTATTCCCGTCCAATTCCGTGACGGGCCGTTTTGATTCTAACGAAAGCACCCTTTTTAACAGGCCGCCGACCTTGCGGGCCGTTTTTGAAGGGCTTGGGCTATCCCAGCATTCCCAGTGAATAGCTGGAAAAATTCGTCTTGGCCTGGGCTTCGAAACGCTGGCTTCGGTTTGTTCGTGCGACGTTTCTAAGCGCCTCAAATAAGGGGACGAAGTTAACTGGCAGTGCTATAGCATAGGCCAGCCCCAGTTTATATTAAACTCTATATAGAGAATGGTATTGAATCAAAACCCAAACTTGGAATTGAAACTCCATATTTTAACACATGATTCCCCACACCTTGGCGGTCATTTTGAGCCTATTCCCGTCCAATTCCGTGACGGGCCGTTTTGATTCTAACGAAAGCACCCTTTTTAACAGGCCGCCGACCTTGCGGGCCGTTTTTGAAGGGCTTGGGCTATCCCAGCATTCCCAGTGAATAGCTGGAAAAATTCGTCTTGGCCTGGGCTTCGAAACGCTGGCTTCGGTTTGTTCGTGCGACGTTTCTAAGCGCCTCAAATAAGGGGACGAAGTTAACTGGCAGTGCTATAGCATAGGCCAGCCCCAGTTTATATTAAACTCTATATAGAGAATGGTATTGAATCAAAACCCAAACTTGGAATTGAAACTCCATATTTTAACACATGATTCCCCACACCTTGGCGGTCATTTTGAGCCTATTCCCGTCCAATTCCGTGACGGGCCGTTTTGATTCTAACGAAAGCACCCTTTTTAACAGGCCGCCGACCTTGCGGGCCGTTTTTGAAGGGCTTGGGCTATCCCAGCATTCCCAGTGAATAGCTGGAAAAATTCGTCTTGGCCTGGGCTTCGAAACGCTGGCTTCGGTTTGTTCGTGCGACGTTTCTAAGCGCCTCAAATAAGGGGACGAAGTTAACTGGCAGTGCTATAGCATAGGCCAGCCCCAGTTTATATTAAACTCTATATAGAGAATGGTATTGAATCAAAACCCAAACTTGGAATTGAAACTCCATATTTTAACACATGATTCCCCACACCTTGGCGGTCATTTTGAGCCTATTCCCGTCCAATTCCGTGACGGGCCGTTTTGATTCTAACGAAAGCACCCTTTTTAACAGGCCGCCGACCTTGCGGGCCGTTTTTGAAGGGCTTGGGCAATCCCAGCATTCCCAGTGAATAGCTGGAAAAATTCGTCTTGGCCTGGGCTTCGAAACGCTGGCTTCGGTTTGTTCGTGCGACGTTTCTAAGCGCCTCAAATAAGGGGACGAAGTTAACTGGCAGTGCTATAGCATAGGCCAGCCCCAGTTTATATTAAACTCTATATAGAGAATGGTATTGAATCAAAACCCAAACTTGGAATTGAAACTCCATATTTTAACACATGATTCCCCACACCTTGGCGGTCATTTTGAGCCTATTCCCGTCCAATTCCGTGACGGGCCGTTTTGATTCTAACGAAAGCACCCTTTTTAACAGGCCGCCGACCTTGCGGGCCGTTTTTGAAGGGCTTGGGCTATCCCAGCATTCCCAGTGAATAGCTGGAAAAATTCGTCTTGGCCTGGGCTTCGAAACGCTGGCTTCGGTTTGTTCGTGCGACGTTTCTAAGCGCCTCAAATAAGGGGACGAAGTTAACTGGCAGTGCTATAGCATAGGCCAGCCCCAGTTTATATTAAACTCTATATAGAGAATGGTATTGAATCAAAACCCAAACTTGGAATTGAAACTCCATATTTTAACACATGATTCCCCACACCTTGGCGGTCATTTTGAGCCTATTCCCGTCCAATTCCGTGACGGGCCGTTTTGATTCTAACGAAAGCACCCTTTTTAACAGGCCGCCGACCTTGCGGGCCGTTTTTGAAGGGCTTGGGCTATCCCAGCATTCCCAGTGAATAGCTGGAAAAATTCGTCTTGGCCTGGGCTTCGAAACGCTGGCTTCGGTTTGTTCGTGCGACGTTTCTAAGCGCCTCAAATAAGGGGACGAAGTTAACTGGCAGTGCTATAGCATAGGCCAGCCCCAGTTTATATTAAACTCTATATAGAGAATGGTATTGAATCAAAACCCAAACTTGGAATTGAAACTCCATATTTTAACACATGATTCCCCACACCTTGGCGGTCATTTTGAGCCTATTCCCGTCCAATTCCGTGACGGGCCGTTTTGATTCTAACGAAAGCACCCTTTTTAACAGGCCGCCGACCTTGCGGGCCGTTTTTGAAGGGCTTGGGCTATCCCAGCATTCCCAGTGAATAGCTGGAAAAATTCGTCTTGGCCTGGGCTTCGAAACGCTGGCTTCGGTTTGTTCGTGCGACGTTTCTAAGCGCCTCAAATAAGGGGACGAAGTTAACTGGCAGTGCTATAGCATAGGCCAGCCCCAGTTTATATTAAACTCTATATAGAGAATGGTATTGAATCAAAACCCAAACTTGGAATTGAAACTCCATATTTTAACACATGATTCCCCACACCTTGGCGGTCATTTTGAGCCTATTCCCGTCCAATTCCGTGACGGGCCGTTTTGATTCTAACGAAAGCACCCTTTTTAACAGGCCGCCGACCTTGCGGGCCGTTTTTGAAGGGCTTGGGCTATCCCAGCATTCCCAGTGAATAGCTGGAAAAATTCGTCTTGGCCTGGGCTTCGAAACGCTGGCTTCGGTTTGTTCGTGCGACGTTTCTAAGCGCCTCAAATAAGGGGACGAAGTTAACTGGCAGTGCTATAGCATAGGCCAGCCCCAGTTTATATTAAACTCTATATAGAGAATGGTATTGAATCAAAACCCAAACTTGGAATTGAAACTCCATATTTTAACACATGATTCCCCACAGCCTTGGCGGTCATTTTGAGCCTATTCCCGTCCAATTCCGTGACGGGCCGTTTTGATTCTAACGAAAGCACCCTTTTTAACAGGCCGCCGACCTTGCGGGCCGTTTTTGAAGGGCTTGGGCTATCCCAGCATTCCCAGTGAATAGCTGGAAAAATTCGTCTTGGCCTGGGCTTCGAAACGCTGGCTTCGGTTTGTTCGTGCGACGTTTCTAAGCGCCTCAAATAAGGGGACGAAGTTAACTGGCAGTGCTATAGCATAGGCCAGCCCCAGTTTATATTAAACTCTATATAGAGAATGGTATTGAATCAAAACCCAAACTTGGAATTGAAACTCCATATTTTAACACATGATTCCCCACACCTTGGCGGTCATTTTGAGCCTATTCCCGTCCAATTCCGTGACGGGCCGTTTTGATTCTAACGAAAGCACCCTTTTTAACAGGCCGCCGACCTTGCGGGCCGTTTTTGAAGGGCTTGGGCTATCCCAGCATTCCCAGTGAATAGCTGGAAAAATTCGTCTTGGCCTGGGCTTCGAAACGCTGGCTTCGGTTTGTTCGTGCGACGTTTCTAAGCGCCTCAAATAAGGGGACGAAGTTAACTGGCAGTGCTATAGCATAGGCCAGCCCCATTATATTAAACTCTATATAGAGAATGGTATTGAATCAAAACCCAAACTTGGAATTGAAACTCCATATTTTAACACATGATTCCCCACACCTTGGCGGTCATTTTGAGCCTATTCCCGTCCAATTCCGTGACGGGCCGTTTTGATTCTAACGAAAGCACCCTTTTTAACAGGCCGCCGACCTTGCGGGCCGTTTTTGAAGGGCTTGGGCTATCCCAGCATTCCCAGTGAATAGCTGGAAAAATTCGTCTTGGCCTGGGCTTCGAAACGCTGGCTTCGGTTTGTTCGTGCGACGTTTCTAAGCGCCTCAAATAAGGGGACGAAGTTAACTGGCAGTGCTATAGCATAGGCCAGCCCCAGTTTATATTAAACTCTATATAGAGAATGGTATTGAATCAAAACCCAAACTTGGAATTGAAACTCCATATTTTAACACATGATTCCCCACACCTTGGCGGTCATTTTGAGCCTATTCCCGTCCAATTCCGTGACGGGCCGTTTTGATTCTAACGAAAGCACCCTTTTTAACAGGCCGCCGACCTTGCGGGCCGTTTTTGAAGGGCTTGGGCTATCCCAGCATTCCCAGTGAATAGCTGGAAAAATTCGTCTTGGCCTGGGCTTCGAAACGCTGGCTTCGGTTTGTTCGTGCGACGTTTCTAAGCGCCTCAAATAAGGGGACGAAGTTAACTGGCAGTGCTATAGCATAGGCCAGCCCCAGTTTATATTAAACTCTATATAGAGAATGGTATTGAATCAAAACCCAAACTTGGAATTGAAACTCCATATTTTAACACATGATTCCCCACACCTTGGCGGTCATTTTGAGCCTATTCCCGTCCAATTCCGTGACGGGCCGTTTTGATTCTAACGAAAGCACCCTTTTTAACAGGCCGCCGACCTTGCGGGCCGTTTTTGAAGGGCTTGGGCTATCCCAGCATTCCCAGTGAATAGCTGGAAAAATTCGTCTTGGCCTGGGCTTCGAAACGCTGGCTTCGGTTTGTTCGTGCGACGTTTCTAAGCGCCTCAAATAAGGGGACGAAGTTAACTGGCAGTGCTATAGCATAGGCCAGCCCCAGTTTATATTAAACTCTATATAGAGAATGGTATTGAATCAAAACCCAAACTTGGAATTGAAACTCCATATTTTAACACATGATTCCCCACACCTTGGCGGTCATTTTGAGCCTATTCCCGTCCAATTCCGTGACGGGCCGTTTTGATTCTAACGAAAGCACCCTTTTTAACAGGCCGCCGACCTTGCGGGCCGTTTTTGAAGGGCTTGGGCTATCCCAGCATTCCCAGTGAATAGCTGGAAAAATTCGTCTTGGCCGGCTTCGAAACGCTGGCTTCGGTTTGTTCGTGCGACGTTTCTAAGCGCCTCAAATAAGGGGACGAAGTTAACTGGCAGTGCTATAGCATAGGCCAGCCCCAGTTTATATTAAACTCTATATAGAGAATGGTATTGAATCAAAACCCAAACTTGGAATTGAAACTCCATATTTTAACACATGATTCCCCACACCTTGGCGGTCATTTTGAGCCTATTCCCGTCCAATTCCGTGACGGGCCGTTTTGATTCTAACGAAAGCACCCTTTTTAACAGGCCGCCGACCTTGCGGGCCGTTTTTGAAGGGCTTGGGCTATCCCAGCATTCCCAGTGAATAGCTGGAAAAATTCGTCTTGGCCTGGGCTTCGAAACGCTGGCTTCGGTTTGTTCGTGCGACGTTTCTAAGCGCCTCAAATAAGGGGACGAAGTTAACTGGCAGTGCTATAGCATAGGCCAGCCCCAGTTTATATTAAACTCTATATAGAGAATGGTATTGAATCAAAACCCAAACTTGGAATTGAAACTCCATATTTTAACACATGATTCCCCACACCTTGGCGGTCATTTTGAGCCTATTCCCGTCCAATTCCGTGACGGGCCGTTTTGATTCTAACGAAAGCACCCTTTTTAACAGGCCGCCGACCTTGCGGGCCGTTTTTGAAGGGCTTGGGCTATCCCAGCATTCCCAGTGAATAGCTGGAAAAATTCGTCTTGGCCTGGGCTTCGAAACGCTGGCTTCGGTTTGTTCGTGCGACGTTTCTAAGCGCCTCAAATAAGGGGACGAAGTTAACTGGCAGTGCTATAGCATAGGCCAGCCCCAGTTTATATTAAACTCTATATAGAGAATGGTATTGAATCAAAACCCAAACTTGGAATTGAAACTCCATATTTTAACACATGATTCCCCACACCTTGGCGGTCATTTTGAGCCTATTCCCGTCCAATTCCGTGACGGGCCGTTTTGATTCTAACGAAAGCACCCTTTTTAACAGGCCGCCGACCTTGCGGGCCGTTTTTGAAGGGCTTGGGCTATCCCAGCATTCCCAGTGAATAGCTGGAAAAATTCGTCTTGGCCTGGGCTTCGAAACGCTGGCTTCGGTTTGTTCGTGCGACGTTTCTAAGCGCCTCAAATAAGGGGACGAAGTTAACTGGCAGTGCTATAGCATAGGCCAGCCCCAGTTTATATTAAACTCTATATAGAGAATGGTATTGAATCAAAACCCAAACTTGGAATTGAAACTCCATATTTTAACACATGATTCCCCACACCTTGGCGGTCATTTTGAGCCTATTCCCGTCCAATTCCGTGACGGGCCGTTTTGATTCTAACGAAAGCACCCTTTTTAACAGGCCGCCGACCTTGCGGGCCGTTTTTGAAGGGCTTGGGCTATCCCAGCATTCCCAGTGAATAGCTGGAAAAATTCGTCTTGGCCTGGGCTTCGAAACGCTGGCTTCGGTTTGTTCGTGCGACGTTTCTAAGCGCCTCAAATAAGGGGACGAAGTTAACTGGCAGTGCTATAGCATAGGCCAGCCCCAGTTTATATTAAACTCTATATAGAGAATGGTATTGAATCAAAACCCAAACTTGGAATTGAAACTCCATATTTTAACACATGATTCCCCACACCTTGGCGGTCATTTTGAGCCTATTCCCGTCCAATTCCGTGACGGGCCGTTTTGATTCTAACGAAAGCACCCTTTTTAACAGGCCGCCGACCTTGCGGGCCGTTTTTGAAGGGCTTGGGCTATCCCAGCATTCCCAGTGAATAGCTGGAAAAATTCGTCTTGGCCTGGGCTTCGAAACGCTGGCTTCGGTTTGTTCGTGCGACGTTTCTAAGCGCCTCAAATAAGGGGACGAAGTTAACTGGCAGTGCTATAGCATAGGCCAGCCCCAGTTTATATTAAACTCTATATAGAGAATGGTATTGAATCAAAACCCAAACTTGGAATTGAAACTCCATATTTTAACACATGATTCCCCACACCTTGGCGGTCATTTTGAGCCTATTCCCGTCCAATTCCGTGACGGGCCGTTTTGATTCTAACGAAAGCACCCTTTTTAACAGGCCGCCGACCTTGCGGGCCGTTTTTGAAGGGCTTGGGCTATCCCAGCATTCCCAGTGAATAGCTGGAAAAATTCGTCTTGGCCTGGGCTTCGAAACGCTGGCTTCGGTTTGTTCGTGCGACGTTTCTAAGCGCCTCAAATAAGGGGACGAAGTTAACTGGCAGTGCTATAGCATAGGCCAGCCCCAGTTTATATTAAACTCTATATAGAGAATGGTATTGAATCAAAACCCAAACTTGGAATTGAAACTCCATATTTTAACACATGATTCCCCACACCTTGGCGGTCATTTTGAGCCTATTCCCGTCCAATTCCGTGACGGGCCGTTTTGATTCTAACGAAAGCACCCTTTTTAACAGGCCGCCGACCTTGCGGGCCGTTTTTGAAGGGCTTGGGCTATCCCAGCATTCCCAGTGAATAGCTGGAAAAATTCGTCTTGGCCTGGGCTTCGAAACGCTGGCTTCGGTTTGTTCGTGCGACGTTTCTAAGCGCCTCAAATAAGGGGACGAAGTTAACTGGCAGTGCTATAGCATAGGCCAGCCCCAGTTTATATTAAACTCTATATAGAGAATGGTATTGAATCAAAACCCAAACTTGGAATTGAAACTCCATATTTTAACACATGATTCCCCACACCTTGGCGGTCATTTTGAGCCTATTCCCGTCCAATTCCGTGACGGGCCGTTTTGATTCTAACGAAAGCACCCTTTTTAACAGGCCGCCGACCTTGCGGGCCGTTTTTGAAGGGCTTGGGCTATCCCAGCATTCCCAGTGAATAGCTGGAAAAATTCGTCTTGGCCTGGGCTTCGAAACGCTGGCTTCGGTTTGTTCGTGCGACGTTTCTAAGCGCCTCAAATAAGGGGACGAAGTTAACTGGCAGTGCTATAGCATAGGCCAGCCCCAGTTTATATTAAACTCTATATAGAGAATGGTATTGAATCAAAACCCAAACTTGGAATTGAAACTCCATATTTTAACACATGATTCCCCACACCTTGGCGGTCATTTTGAGCCTATTCCCGTCCAATTCCGTGACGGGCCGTTTTGATTCTAACGAAAGCACCCTTTTTAACAGGCCGCCGACCTTGCGGGCCGTTTTTGAAGGGCTTGGGCTATCCCAGCATTCCCAGTGAATAGCTGGAAAAATTCGTCTTGGCCTGGGCTTCGAAACGCTGGCTTCGGTTTGTTCGTGCGACGTTTCTAAGCGCCTCAAATAAGGGGACGAAGTTAACTGGCAGTGCTATAGCATAGGCCAGCCCCAGTTTATATTAAACTCTATATAGAGAATGGTATTGAATCAAAACCCAAACTTGGAATTGAAACTCCATATTTTAACACATGATTCCCCACACCTTGGCGGTCATTTTGAGCCTATTCCCGTCCAATTCCGTGACGGGCCGTTTTGATTCTAACGAAAGCACCCTTTTTAACAGGCCGCCGACCTTGCGGGCCGTTTTTGAAGGGCTTGGGCTATCCCAGCATTCCCAGTGAATAGCTGGAAAAATTCGTCTTGGCCTGGGCTTCGAAACGCTGGCTTCGGTTTGTTCGTGCGACGTTTCTAAGCGCCTCAAATAAGGGGACGAAGTTAACTGGCAGTGCTATAGCATAGGCCAGCCCCAGTTTATATTAAACTCTATATAGAGAATGGTATTGAATCAAAACCCAAACTTGGAATTGAAACTCCATATTTTAACACATGATTCCCCACACCTTGGCGGTCATTTTGAGCCTATTCCCGTCCAATTCCGTGACGGGCCGTTTTGATTCTAACGAAAGCACCCTTTTTAACAGGCCGCCGACCTTGCGGGCCGTTTTTGAAGGGCTTGGGCTATCCCAGCATTCCCAGTGAATAGCTGGAAAAATTCGTCTTGGCCTGGGCTTCGAAACGCTGGCTTCGGTTTGTTCGTGCGACGTTTCTAAGCGCCTCAAATAAGGGGACGAAGTTAACTGGCAGTGCTATAGCATAGGCCAGCCCCAGTTTATATTAAACTCTATATAGAGAATGGTATTGAATCAAAACCCAAACTTGGAATTGAAACTCCATATTTTAACACATGATTCCCCACACCTTGGCGGTCATTTTGAGCCTATTCCCGTCCAATTCCGTGACGGGCCGTTTTGATTCTAACGAAAGCACCCTTTTTAACAGGCCGCCGACCTTGCGGGCCGTTTTTGAAGGGCTTGGGCTATCCCAGCATTCCCAGTGAATAGCTGGAAAAATTCGTCTTGGCCTGGGCTTCGAAACGCTGGCTTCGGTTTGTTCGTGCGACGTTTCTAAGCGCCTCAAATAAGGGGACGAAGTTAACTGGCAGTGCTATAGCATAGGCCAGCCCCAGTTTATATTAAACTCTATATAGAGAATGGTATTGAATCAAAACCCAAACTTGGAATTGAAACTCCATATTTTAACACATGATTCCCCACACCTTGGCCAAATTCCGTGACGGGGCCGTTTTGATTCTAACGAAGAAGCACCCTTTTTAACAGGCCGCCGACCTTGCGGGCCGTTTTTGAAGGGCTTGGGCCTATCCCAGCATTCCAAGTGAATAGCTGGAAAAAATTCGTCTTGGCCTGGGCTTCGAAACGCTGGCTTCAGGTTTGTTCGTGCGACGTTTCTAAGCGCCTCAAATGAGGGGACGAAGTTAACTGGCAGTGCTATAGCATAGGCCTAGCCCCCAGTTTATATTAAACTCTATACAGAGAATGGTATTGAATCAAAACCCAAACTTGGAATGAAACTTCATATTTTGAACAGCATGATTCCCCACACCTTGGCGGTCATTTTTGAGCCTATCTCACGTCCAATTCCGTGACGGGCCGTTTTGATTCTAACGAAAGCACCCTTTTTAACAGGCCGCCGACCTTGCGGGCCGTTTTTGAAGGGCTTGGGCTATCCCAGCATTCCAAGTGAATAGCTGGAAAAATTCGTCTTGGCCTGGGCTTCGAAACGCTGGCTTCGGTCTTGTTCGTGCGACGTTTCTAAGCGCCTCAGAGGGGACGAAGTTAACTGGCAGTGCTATAGCATAGGCCAGCCCCAGTTTATATTAAACTCTATACAGAGAATGGTATTGAATCAAAACCCAAACTTGGAATTGAAACTTCATATTTTAACACATGATTCCCCACACCTTGGCGGTCATTTTGAGCCTATTCCCGTCCAATTCCGTGACGGGCCGTTTTGATTCTAACGAAAGCACCCTTTTTAACAGGCCGCCGACCTTGCGGGCCGTTTTTGAAGGGCTTGGGCTATCCCAGCATTCCAAGTGAATAGCTGGAAAAATTCGTCTTGGCCTGGGCTTCGAAACGCTGGCTTCGGTTTGTTCGTGCGACGTTTCTAAGCGCCTCAAATGAGGGGACGAAGTTAACTGGCAGTGCTATAGCATAGGCCAGCCCCAGTTTATATTAAACTCTATACAGAGAATGGTATTGAATCAAAACCCAAACTTGGAATTGAAACTTCATATTTTAACACATGATTCCCCACACCTTGGCGGTCATTTTGAGCCTATTCCCGTCCAATTCCGTGACGGGCCGTTTTGATTCTAACGAAAGCACCCTTTTTAACAGGCCGCCGACCTTGCGGGCCGTTTTTGAAGGGCTTGGGCTATCCCAGCATTCCAAGTGAATAGCTGGAAAAATTCGTCTTGGCCTGGGCTTCGAAACGCTGGCTTCGGTTTGTTCGTGCGACGTTTCTAAGCGCCTCAAATGAGGGGACGAAGTTAACTGGCAGTGCTATAGCATAGGCCAGCCCCAGTTTATATTAAACTCTATACAGAGAATGGTATTGAATCAAAACCCAAACTTGGAATTGAAACTTCATATTTTAACACATGATTCCCCACACCTTGGCGGTCATTTTGAGCCTATTCCCGTCCAATTCCGTGACGGGCCGTTTTGATTCTAACGAAAGCACCCTTTTTAACAGGCCGCCGACCTTGCGGGCCGTTTTTGAAGGGCTTGGGCTATCCCAGCATTCCAAGTGAATAGCTGGAAAAATTCGTCTTGGCCTGGGCTTCGAAACGCTGGCTTCGGTTTGTTCGTGCGACGTTTCTAAGCGCCTCAAATAAGGGGACGAAGTTAACTGGCAGTGCTATAGCATAGGCCAGCCCCAGTTTATATTAAACTCTATACAGAGAATGGTATTGAATCAAAACCCAAACTTGGAATTGAAACTTCATATTTTAACACATGATTCCCCACACCTTGGCGGTCATTTTGAGCCTATTCCCGTCCAATTCCGTGACGGGCCGTTTTGATTCTAACGAAAGCACCCTTTTTAACAGGCCGCCGACCTTGCGGGCCGTTTTTGAAGGGCTTGGGCTATCCCAGCATTCCAAGTGAATAGCTGGAAAAATTCGTCTTGGCCTGGGCTTCGAAACGCTGGCTTCGGTTTGTTCGTGCGACGTTTCTAAGCGCCTCAAATAAGGGGACGAAGTTAACTGGCAGTGCTATAGCATAGGCCAGCCCCAGTTTATATTAAACTCTATACAGAGAATGGTATTGAATCAAAACCCAAACTTGGAATTGAAACTTCATATTTTAACACATGATTCCCCACACCTTGGCGGTCATTTTGAGCCTATTCCCGTCCAATTCCGTGACGGGCCGTTTTGATTCTAACGAAAGCACCCTTTTTAACAGGCCGCCGACCTTGCGGGCCGTTTTTGAAGGGCTTGGGCTATCCCAGCATTCCAAGTGAATAGCTGGAAAAATTCGTCTTGGCCTGGGCTTCGAAACGCTGGCTTCGGTTTGTTCGTGCGACGTTTCTAAGCGCCTCAAATAAGGGGACGAAGTTAACTGGCAGTGCTATAGCATAGGCCAGCCCCAGTTTATATTAAACTCTATACAGAGAATGGTATTGAATCAAAACCCAAACTTGGAATTGAAACTTCATATTTTAACACATGATTCCCCACACCTTGGCCGGTCATTTTGAGCCTATTCCCGTCCAATTCCGTGACGGGCCGTTTTGATTCTAACGAAAGCACCCTTTTTAACAGGCCGCCGACCTTGCGGGCCGTTTTTGAAGGGCTTGGGCTATCCCAGCATTCCAAGTGAATAGCTGGAAAAATTCGTCTTGGCCTGGGCTTCGAAACGCTGGCTTCGGTTTGTTCGTGCGACGTTTCTAAGCGCCTCAAATAAGGGGACGAAGTTAACTGGCAGTGCTATAGCATAGGCCAGCCCCAGTTTATATTAAACTCTATACAGAGAATGGTATTGAATCAAAACCCAAACTTGGAATTGAAACTTCATATTTTAACACATGATTCCCCACACCTTGGCGGTCATTTTGAGCCTATTCCCGTCCAATTCCGTGACGGGCCGTTTTGATTCTAACGAAAGCACCCTTTTTAACAGGCCGCCGACCTTGCGGGCCGTTTTTGAAGGGCTTGGGCTATCCCAGCATTCCAAGTGAATAGCTGGAAAAATTCGTCTTGGCCTGGGCTTCGAAACGCTGGCTTCGGTTTGTTCGTGCGACGTTTCTAAGCGCCTCAAATAAGGGGACGAAGTTAACTGGCAGTGCTATAGCATAGGCCAGCCCCAGTTTATATTAAACTCTATACAGAGAATGGTATTGAATCAAAACCCCAAACTTGGAATTGAAACTTCATATTTTAACACATGATTCCCCACACCTTGGCGGTCATTTTGAGCCTATTCCCGTCCAATTCCGTGACGGGCCGTTTTGATTCTAACGAAAGCACCCTTTTTAACAGGCCGCCGACCTTGCGGGCCGTTTTTGAAGGGCTTGGGCTATCCCAGCATTCCAAGTGAATAGCTGGAAAAATTCGTCTTGGCCTGGGCTTCGAAACGCTGGCTTCGGTTTGTTCGTGCGACGTTTCTAAGCGCCTCAAATAAGGGGACGAAGTTAACTGGCAGTGCTATAGCATAGGCCAGCCCCAGTTTATATTAAACTCTATACAGAGAATGGTATTGAATCAAAACCCAAACTTGGAATTGAAACTTCATATTTTAACACATGATTCCCCACACCTTGGCGGTCATTTTGAGCCTATTCCCGTCCAATTCCGTGACGGGCCGTTTTGATTCTAACGAAAGCACCCTTTTTAACAGGCCGCCGACCTTGCGGGCCGTTTTTGAAGGGCTTGGGCTATCCCAGCATTCCAAGTGAATAGCTGGAAAAATTCGTCTTGGCCTGGGCTTCGAAACGCTGGCTTCGGTTTGTTCGTGCGACGTTTCTAAGCGCCTCAAATAAGGGGACGAAGTTAACTGGCAGTGCTATAGCATAGGCCAGCCCCAGTTTATATTAAACTCTATACAGAGAATGGTATTGAATCAAAACCCAAACTTGGAATTGAAACTTCATATTTTAACACATGATTCCCCACACCTTGGCGGTCATTTTGAGCCTATTCCCGTCCAATTCCGTGACGGGCCGTTTTGATTCTAACGAAAGCACCCTTTTTAACAGGCCGCCGACCTTGCGGGCCGTTTTTGAAGGGCTTGGGCTATCCCAGCATTCCAAGTGAATAGCTGGAAAAATTCGTCTTGGCCTGGGCTTCGAAACGCTGGCTTCGGTTTGTTCGTGCGACGTTTCTAAGCGCCTCAAATAAGGGGACGAAGTTAACTGGCAGTGCTATAGCATAGGCCAGCCCCAGTTTATATTAAACTCTATACAGAGAATGGTATTGAATCAAAACCCAAACTTGGAATTGAAACTTCATATTTTAACACATGATTCCCCACACCTTGGCGGTCATTTTGAGCCTATTCCCGTCCAATTCCGTGACGGGCCGTTTTGATTCTAACGAAAGCACCCTTTTTAACAGGCCGCCGACCTTGCGGGCCGTTTTTGAAGGGCTTGGGCTATCCCAGCATTCCAAGTGAATAGCTGGAAAAATTCGTCTTGGCCTGGGCTTCGAAACGCTGGCTTCGGTTTGTTCGTGCGACGTTTCTAAGCGCCTCAAATAAGGGGACGAAGTTAACTGGCAGTGCTATAGCATAGGCCAGCCCCAGTTTATATTAAACTCTATACAGAGAATGGTATTGAATCAAAACCCAAACTTGGAATTGAAACTTCATATTTTAACACATGATTCCCCACACCTTGGCGGTCATTTTGAGCCTATTCCCGTCCAATTCCGTGACGGGCCGTTTTGATTCTAACGAAAGCACCCTTTTTAACAGGCCGCCGACCTTGCGGGCCGTTTTTGAAGGGCTTGGGCTATCCCAGCATTCCAAGTGAATAGCTGGAAAAATTCGTCTTGGCCTGGGCTTCGAAACGCTGGCTTCGGTTTGTTCGTGCGACGTTTCTAAGCGCCTCAAATAAGGGGACGAAGTTAACTGGCAGTGCTATAGCATAGGCCAGCCCCAGTTTATATTAAACTCTATACAGAGAATGGTATTGAATCAAAACCCAAACTTGGAATTGAAACTTCATATTTTAACACATGATTCCCCACACCTTGGCGGTCATTTTGAGCCTATTCCCGTCCAATTCCGTGACGGGCCGTTTTGATTCTAACGAAAGCACCCTTTTTAACAGGCCGCCGACCTTGCGGGCCGTTTTTGAAGGGCTTGGGCTATCCCAGCATTCCAAGTGAATAGCTGGAAAAATTCGTCTTGGCCTGGGCTTCGAAACGCTGGCTTCGGTTTGTTCGTGCGACGTTTCTAAGCGCCTCAAATAAGGGGACGAAGTTAACTGGCAGTGCTATAGCATAGGCCAGCCCCAGTTTATATTAAACTCTATACAGAGAATGGTATTGAATCAAAACCCAAACTTGGAATTGAAACTTCATATTTTAACACATGATTCCCCACACCTTGGCGGTCATTTTGAGCCTATTCCCGTCCAATTCCGTGACGGGCCGTTTTGATTCTAACGAAAGCACCCTTTTTAACAGGCCGCCGACCTTGCGGGCCGTTTTTGAAGGGCTTGGGCTATCCCAGCATTCCAAGTGAATAGCTGGAAAAATTCGTCTTGGCCTGGGCTTCGAAACGCTGGCTTCGGTTTGTTCGTGCGACGTTTCTAAGCGCCTCAAATAAGGGGACGAAGTTAACTGGCAGTGCTATAGCATAGGCCAGCCCCAGTTTATATTAAACTCTATACAGAGAATGGTATTGAATCAAAACCCAAACTTGGAATTGAAACTTCATATTTTAACACATGATTCCCCACACCTTGGCGGTCATTTTGAGCCTATTCCCGTCCAATTCCGTGACGGGCCGTTTTGATTCTAACGAAAGCACCCTTTTTAACAGGCCGCCGACCTTGCGGGCCGTTTTTGAAGGGCTTGGGCTATCCCAGCATTCCAAGTGAATAGCTGGAAAAATTCGTCTTGGCCTGGGCTTCGAAACGCTGGCTTCGGTTTGTTCGTGCGACGTTTCTAAGCGCCTCAAATAAGGGGACGAAGTTAACTGGCAGTGCTATAGCATAGGCCAGCCCCAGTTTATATTAAACTCTATACAGAGAATGGTATTGAATCAAAACCCAAACTTGGAATTGAAACTTCATATTTTAACACATGATTCCCCACACCTTGGCGGTCATTTTGAGCCTATTCCCGTCCAATTCCGTGACGGGCCGTTTTGATTCTAACGAAAGCACCCTTTTTAACAGGCCGCCGACCTTGCGGGCCGTTTTTGAAGGGCTTGGGCTATCCCAGCATTCCAAGTGAATAGCTGGAAAAATTCGTCTTGGCCTGGGCTTCGAAACGCTGGCTTCGGTTTGTTCGTGCGACGTTTCTAAGCGCCTCAAATAAGGGGACGAAGTTAACTGGCAGTGCTATAGCATAGGCCAGCCCCAGTTTATATTAAACTCTATACAGAGAATGGTATTGAATCAAAACCCAAACTTGGAATTGAAACTTCATATTTTAACACATGATTCCCCACACCTTGGCGGTCATTTTGAGCCTATTCCCGTCCAATTCCGTGACGGGCCGTTTTGATTCTAACGAAAGCACCCTTTTTAACAGGCCGCCGACCTTGCGGGCCGTTTTTGAAGGGCTTGGGCTATCCCAGCATTCCAAGTGAATAGCTGGAAAAATTCGTCTTGGCCTGGGCTTCGAAACGCTGGCTTCGGTTTGTTCGTGCGACGTTTCTAAGCGCCTCAAATAAGGGGACGAAGTTAACTGGCAGTGCTATAGCATAGGCCAGCCCCAGTTTATATTAAACTCTATACAGAGAATGGTATTGAATCAAAACCCAAACTTGGAATTGAAACTTCATATTTTAACACATGATTCCCCACACCTTGGCGGTCATTTTGAGCCTATTCCCGTCCAATTCCGTGACGGGCCGTTTTGATTCTAACGAAAGCACCCTTTTTAACAGGCCGCCGACCTTGCGGGCCGTTTTTGAAGGGCTTGGGCTATCCCAGCATTCCAAGTGAATAGCTGGAAAAATTCGTCTTGGCCTGGGCTTCGAAACGCTGGCTTCGGTTTGTTCGTGCGACGTTTCTAAGCGCCTCAAATAAGGGGACGAAGTTAACTGGCAGTGCTATAGCATAGGCCAGCCCCAGTTTATATTAAACTCTATACAGAGAATGGTATTGAATCAAAACCCAAACTTGGAATTGAAACTTCATATTTTAACACATGATTCCCCACACCTTGGCGGTCATTTTGAGCCTATTCCCGTCCAATTCCGTGACGGGCCGTTTTGATTCTAACGAAAGCACCCTTTTTAACAGGCCGCCGACCTTGCGGGCCGTTTTTGAAGGGCTTGGGCTATCCCAGCATTCCAAGTGAATAGCTGGAAAAATTCGTCTTGGCCTGGGCTTCGAAACGCTGGCTTCGGTTTGTTCGTGCGACGTTTCTAAGCGCCTCAAATAAGGGGACGAAGTTAACTGGCAGTGCTATAGCATAGGCCAGCCCCAGTTTATATTAAACTCTATACAGAGAATGGTATTGAATCAAAACCCAAACTTGGAATTGAAACTTCATATTTTAACACATGATTCCCCACACCTTGGCGGTCATTTTGAGCCTATTCCCGTCCAATTCCGTGACGGGCCGTTTTGATTCTAACGAAAGCACCCTTTTTAACAGGCCGCCGACCTTGCGGGCCGTTTTTGAAGGGCTTGGGCTATCCCAGCATTCCAAGTGAATAGCTGGAAAAATTCGTCTTGGCCTGGGCTTCGAAACGCTGGCTTCGGTTTGTTCGTGCGACGTTTCTAAGCGCCTCAAATAAGGGGACGAAGTTAACTGGCAGTGCTATAGCATAGGCCAGCCCCAGTTTATATTAAACTCTATACAGAGAATGGTATTGAATCAAAACCCAAACTTGGAATTGAAACTTCATATTTTAACACATGATTCCCCACACCTTGGCGGTCATTTTGAGCCTATTCCCGTCCAATTCCGTGACGGGCCGTTTGATTCTAACGAAAGCACCCTTTTTAACAGGCCGCCGACCTTGCGGGCCGTTTTTGAAGGGCTTGGGCTATCCCAGCATTCCAAGTGAATAGCTGGAAAAATTCGTCTTGGCCTGGGCTTCGAAACGCTGGCTTCGGTTTGTTCGTGCGACGTTTCTAAGCGCCTCAAATAAGGGGACGAAGTTAACTGGCAGTGCTATAGCATAGGCCAGCCCCAGTTTATATTAAACTCTATACAGAGAATGGTATTGAATCAAAACCCAAACTTGGAATTGAAACTTCATATTTTAACACATGATTCCCCACACCTTGGCGGTCATTTTGAGCCTATTCCCGTCCAATTCCGTGACGGGCCGTTTTGATTCTAACGAAAGCACCCTTTTTAACAGGCCGCCGACCTTGCGGGCCGTTTTTGAAGGGCTTGGGCTATCCCAGCATTCCAAGTGAATAGCTGGAAAAATTCGTCTTGGCCTGGGCTTCGAAACGCTGGCTTCGGTTTGTTCGTGCGACGTTTCTAAGCGCCTCAAATAAGGGGACGAAGTTAACTGGCAGTGCTATAGCATAGGCCAGCCCAGTTTATATTAAACTCTATACAGAGAATGGTATTGAATCAAAACCCAAACTTGGAATTGAAACTTCATATTTTAACACATGATTCCCCACACCTTGGCGGTCATTTTGAGCCTATTCCCGTCCAATTCCGTGACGGGCCGTTTTGATTCTAACGAAAGCACCCTTTTTAACAGGCCGCCGACCTTGCGGGCCGTTTTTGAAGGGCTTGGGCTATCCCAGCATTCCAAGTGAATAGCTGGAAAAATTCGTCTTGGCCTGGGCTTCGAAACGCTGGCTTCGGTTTGTTCGTGCGACGTTTCTAAGCGCCTCAAATAAGGGGACGAAGTTAACTGGCAGTGCTATAGCATAGGCCAGCCCCAGTTTATATTAAACTCTATACAGAGAATGGTATTGAATCAAAACCCAAACTTGGAATTGAAACTTCATATTTTAACACATGATTCCCCACACCTTGGCGGTCATTTTGAGCCTATTCCCGTCCAATTCCGTGACGGGCCGTTTTGATTCTAACGAAAGCACCCTTTTTAACAGGCCGCCGACCTTGCGGGCCGTTTTTGAAGGGCTTGGGCTATCCCAGCATTCCAAGTGAATAGCTGGAAAAATTCGTCTTGGCCTGGGCTTCGAAACGCTGGCTTCGGTTTGTTCGTGCGACGTTTCTAAGCGCCTCAAATAAGGGGACGAAGTTAACTGGCAGTGCTATAGCATAGGCCAGCCCCAGTTTATATTAAACTCTATACAGAGAATGGTATTGAATCAAAACCCAAACTTGGAATTGAAACTTCATATTTTAACACATGATTCCCCACACCTTGGCGGTCATTTTGAGCCTATTCCCGTCCAATTCCGTGACGGGCCGTTTTGATTCTAACGAAAGCACCCTTTTTAACAGGCCGCCGACCTTGCGGGCCGTTTTTGAAGGGCTTGGGCTATCCCAGCATTCCAAGTGAATAGCTGGAAAAATTCGTCTTGGCCTGGGCTTCGAAACGCTGGCTTCGGTTTGTTCGTGCGACGTTTCTAAGCGCCTCAAATAAGGGGACGAAGTTAACTGGCAGTGCTATAGCATAGGCCAGCCCCAGTTTATATTAAACTCTATACAGAGAATGGTATTGAATCAAAACCCAAACTTGGAATTGAAACTTCATATTTTAACACATGATTCCCCACACCTTGGCGGTCATTTTGAGCCTATTCCCGTCCAATTCCGTGACGGGCCGTTTTGATTCTAACGAAAGCACCCTTTTTAACAGGCCGCCGACCTTGCGGGCCGTTTTTGAAGGGCTTGGGCTATCCCAGCATTCCAAGTGAATAGCTGGAAAAATTCGTCTTGGCCTGGGCTTCGAAACGCTGGCTTCGGTTTGTTCGTGCGACGTTTCTAAGCGCCTCAAATAAGGGGACGAAGTTAACTGGCAGTGCTATAGCATAGGCCAGCCCCAGTTTATATTAAACTCTATACAGAGAATGGTATTGAATCAAAACCCAAACTTGGAATTGAAACTTCATATTTTAACACATGATTCCCCACACCTTGGCGGTCATTTTGAGCCTATTCCCGTCCAATTCCGTGACGGGCCGTTTTGATTCTAACGAAAGCACCCTTTTTAACAGGCCGCCGACCTTGCGGGCCGTTTTTGAAGGGCTTGGGCTATCCCAGCATTCCAAGTGAATAGCTGGAAAAATTCGTCTTGGCCTGGGCTTCGAAACGCTGGCTTCGGTTTGTTCGTGCGACGTTTCTAAGCGCCTCAAATAAGGGGACGAAGTTAACTGGCAGTGCTATAGCATAGGCCAGCCCCAGTTTATATTAAACTCTATACAGAGAATGGTATTGAATCAAAACCCAAACTTGGAATTGAAACTTCATATTTTAACACATGATTCCCCACACCTTGGCGGTCATTTTGAGCCTATTCCCGTCCAATTCCGTGACGGGCCGTTTTGATTCTAACGAAAGCACCCTTTTTAACAGGCCGCCGACCTTGCGGGCCGTTTTTGAAGGGCTTGGGCTATCCCAGCATTCCAAGTGAATAGCTGGAAAAATTCGTCTTGGCCTGGGCTTCGAAACGCTGGCTTCGGTTTGTTCGTGCGACGTTTCTAAGCGCCTCAAATAAGGGGACGAAGTTAACTGGCAGTGCTATAGCATAGGCCAGCCCCAGTTTATATTAAACTCTATACAGAGAATGGTATTGAATCAAAACCCAAACTTGGAATTGAAACTTCATATTTTAACACATGATTCCCCACACCTTGGCGGTCATTTTGAGCCTATTCCCGTCCAATTCCGTGACGGGCCGTTTTGATTCTAACGAAAGCACCCTTTTTAACAGGCCGCCGACCTTGCGGGCCGTTTTTGAAGGGCTTGGGCTATCCCAGCATTCCAAGTGAATAGCTGGAAAAATTCGTCTTGGCCTGGGCTTCGAAACGCTGGCTTCGGTTTGTTCGTGCGACGTTTCTAAGCGCCTCAAATAAGGGGACGAAGTTAACTGGCAGTGCTATAGCATAGGCCAGCCCCAGTTTATATTAAACTCTATACAGAGAATGGTATTGAATCAAAACCCAAACTTGGAATTGAAACTTCATATTTTAACACATGATTCCCCACACCTTGGCGGTCATTTTGAGCCTATTCCCGTCCAATTCCGTGACGGGCCGTTTTGATTCTAACGAAAGCACCCTTTTTAACAGGCCGCCGACCTTGCGGGCCGTTTTTGAAGGGCTTGGGCTATCCCAGCATTCCAAGTGAATAGCTGGAAAAATTCGTCTTGGCCTGGGCTTCGAAACGCTGGCTTCGGTTTGTTCGTGCGACGTTTCTAAGCGCCTCAAATAAGGGGACGAAGTTAACTGGCAGTGCTATAGCATAGGCCAGCCCCAGTTTATATTAAACTCTATACAGAGAATGGTATTGAATCAAAACCCAAACTTGGAATTGAAACTTCATATTTTAACACATGATTCCCCACACCTTGGCGGTCATTTTGAGCCTATTCCCGTCCAATTCCGTGACGGGCCGTTTTGATTCTAACGAAAGCACCCTTTTTAACAGGCCGCCGACCTTGCGGGCCGTTTTTGAAGGGCTTGGGCTATCCCAGCATTCCAAGTGAATAGCTGGAAAAATTCGTCTTGGCCTGGGCTTCGAAACGCTGGCTTCGGTTTGTTCGTGCGACGTTTCTAAGCGCCTCAAATAAGGGGACGAAGTTAACTGGCAGTGCTATAGCATAGGCCAGCCCCAGTTTATATTAAACTCTATACAGAGAATGGTATTGAATCAAAACCCAAACTTGGAATTGAAACTTCATATTTTAACACATGATTCCCCACACCTTGGCGGTCATTTTGAGCCTATTCCCGTCCAATTCCGTGACGGGCCGTTTTGATTCTAACGAAAGCACCCTTTTTAACAGGCCGCCGACCTTGCGGGCCGTTTTTGAAGGGCTTGGGCTATCCCAGCATTCCAAGTGAATAGCTGGAAAAATTCGTCTTGGCCTGGGCTTCGAAACGCTGGCTTCGGTTTGTTCGTGCGACGTTTCTAAGCGCCTCAAATAAGGGGACGAAGTTAACTGGCAGTGCTATAGCATAGGCCAGCCCCAGTTTATATTAAACTCTATACAGAGAATGGTATTGAATCAAAACCCAAACTTGGAATTGAAACTTCATATTTTAACACATGATTCCCCACACCTTGGCGGTCATTTTGAGCCTATTCCCGTCCAATTCCGTGACGGGCCGTTTTGATTCTAACGAAAGCACCCTTTTTAACAGGCCGCCGACCTTGCGGGCCGTTTTTGAAGGGCTTGGGCTATCCCAGCATTCCAAGTGAATAGCTGGAAAAATTCGTCTTGGCCTGGGCTTCGAAACGCTGGCTTCGGTTTGTTCGTGCGACGTTTCTAAGCGCCTCAAATAAGGGGACGAAGTTAACTGGCAGTGCTATAGCATAGGCCAGCCCCAGTTTATATTAAACTCTATACAGAGAATGGTATTGAATCAAAACCCAAACTTGGAATTGAAACTTCATATTTTAACACATGATTCCCCACACCTTGGCGGTCATTTTGAGCCTATTCCCGTCCAATTCCGTGACGGGCCGTTTTGATTCTAACGAAAGCACCCTTTTTAACAGGCCGCCGACCTTGCGGGCCGTTTTTGAAGGGCTTGGGCTATCCCAGCATTCCAAGTGAATAGCTGGAAAAATTCGTCTTGGCCTGGGCTTCGAACGCTGGCTTCGGTTTGTTCGTGCGACGTTTCTAAGCGCCTCAAATAAGGGGACGAAGTTAACTGGCAGTGCTATAGCATAGGCCAGCCCCAGTTTATATTAAACTCTATACAGAGAATGGTATTGAATCAAAACCCAAACTTGGAATTGAAACTTCATATTTTAACACATGATTCCCCACACCTTGGCGGTCATTTTGAGCCTATTCCCGTCCAATTCCGTGACGGGCCGTTTTGATTCTAACGAAAGCACCCTTTTTAACAGGCCGCCGACCTTGCGGGCCGTTTTTGAAGGGCTTGGGCTATCCCAGCATTCCAAGTGAATAGCTGGAAAAATTCGTCTTGGCCTGGGCTTCGAAACGCTGGCTTCGGTTTGTTCGTGCGACGTTTCTAAGCGCCTCAAATAAGGGGACGAAGTTAACTGGCAGTGCTATAGCATAGGCCAGCCCCAGTTTATATTAAACTCTATACAGAGAATGGTATTGAATCAAAACCCAAACTTGGAATTGAAACTTCATATTTTAACACATGATTCCCCACACCTTGGCGGTCATTTTGAGCCTATTCCCGTCCAATTCCGTGACGGGCCGTTTTGATTCTAACGAAAGCACCCTTTTTAACAGGCCGCCGACCTTGCGGGCCGTTTTTGAAGGGCTTGGGCTATCCCAGCATTCCAAGTGAATAGCTGGAAAAATTCGTCTTGGCCTGGGCTTCGAAACGCTGGCTTCGGTTTGTTCGTGCGACGTTTCTAAGCGCCTCAAATAAGGGGACGAAGTTAACTGGCAGTGCTATAGCATAGGCCAGCCCCAGTTTATATTAAACTCTATACAGAGAATGGTATTGAATCAAAACCCAAACTTGGAATTGAAACTTCATATTTTAACACATGATTCCCCACACCTTGGCGGTCATTTTGAGCCTATTCCCGTCCAATTCCGTGACGGGCCGTTTTGATTCTAACGAAAGCACCCTTTTTAACAGGCCGCCGACCTTGCGGGCCGTTTTTGAAGGGCTTGGGCTATCCCAGCATTCCAAGTGAATAGCTGGAAAAATTCGTCTTGGCCTGGGCTTCGAAACGCTGGCTTCGGTTTGTTCGTGCGACGTTTCTAAGCGCCTCAAATAAGGGGACGAAGTTAACTGGCAGTGCTATAGCATAGGCCAGCCCCAGTTTATATTAAACTCTATACAGAGAATGGTATTGAATCAAAACCCAAACTTGGAATTGAAACTTCATATTTTAACACATGATTCCCCCACACCTTGGCGGTCATTTTGAGCCTATTCCCGTCCAATTCCGTGACGGGCCGTTTTGATTCTAACGAAAGCACCCTTTTTAACAGGCCGCCGACCTTGCGGGCCGTTTTTGAAGGGCTTGGGCTATCCCAGCATTCCAAGTGAATAGCTGGAAAAATTCGTCTTGGCCTGGGCTTCGAAACGCTGGCTTCGGTTTGTTCGTGCGACGTTTCTAAGCGCCTCAAATAAGGGGACGAAGTTAACTGGCAGTGCTATAGCATAGGCCAGCCCCAGTTTATATTAAACTCTATACAGAGAATGGTATTGAATCAAAACCCAAACTTGGAATTGAAACTTCATATTTTAACACATGATTCCCCACACCTTGGCGGTCATTTTGAGCCTATTCCCGTCCAATTCCGTGACGGGCCGTTTTGATTCTAACGAAAGCACCCTTTTTAACAGGCCGCCGACCTTGCGGGCCGTTTTTGAAGGGCTTGGGCTATCCCAGCATTCCAAGTGAATAGCTGGAAAAATTCGTCTTGGCCTGGGCTTCGAAACGCTGGCTTCGGTTTGTTCGTGCGACGTTTCTAAGCGCCTCAAATAAGGGGACGAAGTTAACTGGCAGTGCTATAGCATAGGCCAGCCCCAGTTTATATTAAACTCTATACAGAGAATGGTATTGAATCAAAACCCAAACTTGGAATTGAAACTTCATATTTTAACACATGATTCCCCACACCTTGGCGGTCATTTTGAGCCTATTCCCGTCCAATTCCGTGACGGGCCGTTTTGATTCTAACGAAAGCACCCTTTTTAACAGGCCGCCGACCTTGCGGGCCGTTTTTGAAGGGCTTGGGCTATCCCAGCATTCCAAGTGAATAGCTGGAAAAATTCGTCTTGGCCTGGGCTTCGAAACGCTGGCTTCGGTTTGTTCGTGCGACGTTTCTAAGCGCCTCAAATAAGGGGACGAAGTTAACTGGCAGTGCTATAGCATAGGCCAGCCCCAGTTTATATTAAACTCTATACAGAGAATGGTATTGAATCAAAACCCAAACTTGGAATTGAAACTTCATATTTTAACACATGATTCCCCACACCTTGGCGGTCATTTTGAGCCTATTCCCGTCCAATTCCGTGACGGGCCGTTTTGATTCTAACGAAAGCACCCTTTTTAACAGGCCGCCGACCTTGCGGGCCGTTTTTGAAGGGCTTGGGCTATCCCAGCATTCCAAGTGAATAGCTGGAAAAATTCGTCTTGGCCTGGGCTTCGAAACGCTGGCTTCGGTTTGTTCGTGCGACGTTTCTAAGCGCCTCAAATAAGGGGACGAAGTTAACTGGCAGTGCTATAGCATAGGCCAGCCCCAGTTTATATTAAACTCTATACAGAGAATGGTATTGAATCAAAACCCAAACTTGGAATTGAAACTTCATATTTTAACACATGATTCCCCACACCTTGGCGGTCATTTTGAGCCTATTCCCGTCCAATTCCGTGACGGGCCGTTTTGATTCTAACGAAAGCACCCTTTTTAACAGGCCGCCGACCTTGCGGGCCGTTTTTGAAGGGCTTGGGCTATCCCAGCATTCCAAGTGAATAGCTGGAAAAATTCGTCTTGGCCTGGGCTTC
>CAKZFK010000147.1:0-31387 GCA_936440205.1 Lepidonotus clava | reverse complement strand
AAGTTAACTGGCAGTGCTGTAGCATAGGCCAGCCCCAGTTTATATTAAACTCTAAATAGAGAATGGTATTGAATCAAAACCCAAACTTGGAATTGAAACTTCATATTTTAACACATGATTCCCCACACCTTGGCGGTCATTTTGAGCCTATTCCCGTCCAATTCCGTGACGGGCCGTTTTGATTCTAACGAAAGGCCCCTTTTTAACAGGCCGCCGACCTTGGGGGCCGTTTTTGAAGGGCTTGGGCTATCCCAGCATTCCAAGTGAATAGCTGGAAAAATTCGCCTTGGCCTGGGCTTCGGAACGCTGGCTTCGGTTTGTTCGTGCGACGTTTCTAAGCGCCTCAAATAAGGGGACGAAGTTAACTGGCAGTGCTGTAGCATAGGCCAGCCCCAGTTTATATTAAACTCTAAATAGAGAATGGTATTGAATCAAAACCCAAACTTGGAATTGAAACTTCATATTTTAACACATGATTCCCCACACCTTGGCGGTCATTTTGAGCCTATTCCCGTCCAATTCCGTGACGGGCCGTTTTGATTCTAACGAAAGGCCCCTTTTTAACAGGCCGCCGACCTTGGGGGCCGTTTTTGAAGGGCTTGGGCTATCCCAGCATTCCAAGTGAATAGCTGGAAAAATTCGCCTTGGCCTGGGCTTCGGAACGCTGGCTTCGGTTTGTTCGTGCGACGTTTCTAAGCGCCTCAAATAAGGGGACGAAGTTAACTGGCAGTGCTGTAGCATAGGCCAGCCCCAGTTTATATTAAACTCTAAATAGAGAATGGTATTGAATCAAAACCCAAACTTGGAATTGAAACTTCATATTTTAACACATGATTCCCCACACCTTGGCGGTCATTTTGAGCCTATTCCCGTCCAATTCCGTGACGGGCCGTTTTGATTCTAACGAAAGGCCCCTTTTTAACAGGCCGCCGACCTTGGGGGCCGTTTTTGAAGGGCTTGGGCTATCCCAGCATTCCAAGTGAATAGCTGGAAAAATTCGCCTTGGCCTGGGCTTCGGAACGCTGGCTTCGGTTTGTTCGTGCGACGTTTCTAAGCGCCTCAAATAAGGGGACGAAGTTAACTGGCAGTGCTGTAGCATAGGCCAGCCCCAGTTTATATTAAACTCTAAATAGAGAATGGTATTGAATCAAAACCCAAACTTGGAATTGAAACTTCATATTTTAACACATGATTCCCCACACCTTGGCGGTCATTTTGAGCCTATTCCCGTCCAATTCCGTGACGGGCCGTTTTGATTCTAACGAAAGGCCCCTTTTTAACAGGCCGCCGACCTTGGGGGCCGTTTTTGAAGGGCTTGGGCTATCCCAGCATTCCAAGTGAATAGCTGGAAAAATTCGCCTTGGCCTGGGCTTCGGAACGCTGGCTTCGGTTTGTTCGTGCGACGTTTCTAAGCGCCTCAAATAAGGGGACGAAGTTAACTGGCAGTGCTGTAGCATAGGCCAGCCCCAGTTTATATTAAACTCTAAATAGAGAATGGTATTGAATCAAAACCCAAACTTGGAATTGAAACTTCATATTTTAACACATGATTCCCCACACCTTGGCGGTCATTTTGAGCCTATTCCCGTCCAATTCCGTGACGGGCCGTTTTGATTCTAACGAAAGGCCCCTTTTTAACAGGCCGCCGACCTTGGGGGCCGTTTTTGAAGGGCTTGGGCTATCCCAGCATTCCAAGTGAATAGCTGGAAAAATTCGCCTTGGCCTGGGCTTCGGAACGCTGGCTTCGGTTTGTTCGTAGCGACGTTTCTAAGCGCCTCAAATAAGGGGACGAAGTTAACTGGCAGTGCTGTAGCATAGGCCAGCCCCAGTTTATATTAAACTCTAAATAGAGAATGGTATTGAATCAAAACCCAAACTTGGAATTGAAACTTCATATTTTAACACATGATTCCCCACACCTTGGCGGTCATTTTGAGCCTATTCCCGTCCAATTCCGTGACGGGCCGTTTTGATTCTAACGAAAGGCCCCTTTTTAACAGGCCGCCGACCTTGGGGGCCGTTTTTGAAGGGCTTGGGCTATCCCAGCATTCCAAGTGAATAGCTGGAAAAATTCGCCTTGGCCTGGGCTTCGGAACGCTGGCTTCGGTTTGTTCGTGCGACGTTTCTAAGCGCCTCAAATAAGGGGACGAAGTTAACTGGCAGTGCTGTAGCATAGGCCAGCCCCAGTTTATATTAAACTCTAAATAGAGAATGGTATTGAATCAAAACCCAAACTTGGAATTGAAACTTCATATTTTAACACATGATTCCCCACACCTTGGCGGTCATTTTGAGCCTATTCCCGTCCAATTCCGTGACGGGCCGTTTTGATTCTAACGAAAGGCCCCTTTTTAACAGGCCGCCGACCTTGGGGGCCGTTTTTGAAGGGCTTGGGCTATCCCAGCATTCCAAGTGAATAGCTGGAAAAATTCGCCTTGGCCTGGGCTTCGGAACGCTGGCTTCGGTTTGTTCGTGCGACGTTTCTAAGCGCCTCAAATAAGGGGACGAAGTTAACTGGCAGTGCTGTAGCATAGGCCAGCCCCAATTTATATTAAACTCTAAATAGAGAATGGTATTGAATCAAAACCCAAACTTGGAATTGAAACTTCATATTTTAACACATGATTCCCCACACCTTGGCGGTCATTTTGAGCCTATTCCCGTCCAATTCCGTGACGGGCCGTTTTGATTCTAACGAAAGGCCCCTTTTTAACAGGCCGCCGACCTTGGGGGCCGTTTTTGAAGGGCTTGGGCTATCCCAGCATTCCAAGTGAATAGCTGGAAAAATTCGCCTTGGCCTGGGCTTCGGAACGCTGGCTTCGGTTTGTTCGTGCGACGTTTCTAAGCGCCTCAAATAAGGGGACGAAGTTAACTGGCAGTGCTGTAGCATAGGCCAGCCCCAGTTTATATTAAACTCTAAATAGAGAATGGTATTGAATCAAAACCCAAACTTGGAATTGAAACTTCATATTTTAACACATGATTCCCCACACCTTGGCGGTCATTTTGAGCCTATTCCCGTCCAATTCCGTGACGGGCCGTTTTGATTCTAACGAAAGGCCCCTTTTTAACAGGCCGCCGACCTTGGGGGCCGTTTTTGAAGGGCTTGGGCTATCCCAGCATTCCAAGTGAATAGCTGGAAAAATTCGCCTTGGCCTGGGCTTCGGAACGCTGGCTTCGGTTTGTTCGTGCGACGTTTCTAAGCGCCTCAAATAAGGGGACGAAGTTAACTGGCAGTGCTGTAGCATAGGCCAGCCCCAGTTTATATTAAACTCTAAATAGAGAATGGTATTGAATCAAAACCCAAACTTGGAATTGAAACTTCATATTTTAACACATGATTCCCCACACCTTGGCGGTCATTTTGAGCCTATTCCCGTCCAATTCCGTGACGGGCCGTTTTGATTCTAACGAAAGGCCCCTTTTTAACAGGCCGCCGACCTTGGGGGCCGTTTTTGAAGGGCTTGGGCTATCCCAGCATTCCAAGTGAATAGCTGGAAAAATTCGCCTTGGCCTGGGCTTCGGAACGCTGGCTTCGGTTTGTTCGTGCGACGTTTCTAAGCGCCTCAAATAAGGGGACGAAGTTAACTGGCAGTGCTGTAGCATAGGCCAGCCCCAGTTTATATTAAACTCTAAATAGAGAATGGTATTGAATCAAAACCCAAACTTGGAATTGAAACTTCATATTTTAACACATGATTCCCCACACCTTGGCGGTCATTTTGAGCCTATTCCCGTCCAATTCCGTGACGGGCCGTTTTGATTCTAACGAAAGGCCCCTTTTTAACAGGCCGCCGACCTTGGGGGCCGTTTTTGAAGGGCTTGGGCTATCCCAGCATTCCAAGTGAATAGCTGGAAAAATTCGCCTTGGCCTGGGCTTCGGAACGCTGGCTTCGGTTTGTTCGTGCGACGTTTCTAAGCGCCTCAAATAAGGGGACGAAGTTAACTGGCAGTGCTGTAGCATAGGCCAGCCCCAGTTTATATTAAACTCTAAATAGAGAATGGTATTGAATCAAAACCCAAACTTGGAATTGAAACTTCATATTTTAACACATGATTCCCCACACCTTGGCGGTCATTTTGAGCCTATTCCCGTCCAATTCCGTGACGGGCCGTTTTGATTCTAACGAAAGGCCCCTTTTTAACAGGCCGCCGACCTTGGGGGCCGTTTTTGAAGGGCTTGGGCTATCCCAGCATTCCAAGTGAATAGCTGGAAAAATTCGCCTTGGCCTGGGCTTCGGAACGCTGGCTTCGGTTTGTTCGTGCGACGTTTCTAAGCGCCTCAAATAAGGGGACGAAGTTAACTGGCAGTGCTGTAGCATAGGCCAGCCCCAGTTTATATTAAACTCTAAATAGAGAATGGTATTGAATCAAAACCCAAACTTGGAATTGAAACTTCATATTTTAACACATGATTCCCCACACCTTGGCGGTCATTTTGAGCCTATTCCCGTCCAATTCCGTGACGGGCCGTTTTGATTCTAACGAAAGGCCCCTTTTTAACAGGCCGCCGACCTTGGGGGCCGTTTTTGAAGGGCTTGGGCTATCCCAGCATTCCAAGTGAATAGCTGGAAAAATTCGCCTTGGCCTGGGCTTCGGAACGCTGGCTTCGGTTTGTTCGTGCGACGTTTCTAAGCGCCTCAAATAAGGGGACGAAGTTAACTGGCAGTGCTGTAGCATAGGCCAGCCCCAGTTTATATTAAACTCTAAATAGAGAATGGTATTGAATCAAAACCCAAACTTGGAATTGAAACTTCATATTTTAACACATGATTCCCCACACCTTGGCGGTCATTTTGAGCCTATTCCCGTCCAATTCCGTGACGGGCCGTTTTGATTCTAACGAAAGGCCCCTTTTTAACAGGCCGCCGACCTTGGGGGCCGTTTTTGAAGGGCTTGGGCTATCCCAGCATTCCAAGTGAATAGCTGGAAAAATTCGCCTTGGCCTGGGCTTCGGAACGCTGGCTTCGGTTTGTTCGTGCGACGTTTCTAAGCGCCTCAAATAAGGGGACGAAGTTAACTGGCAGTGCTGTAGCATAGGCCAGCCCCAGTTTATATTAAACTCTAAATAGAGAATGGTATTGAATCAAAACCCAAACTTGGAATTGAAACTTCATATTTTAACACATGATTCCCCACACCTTGGCGGTCATTTTGAGCCTATTCCCGTCCAATTCCGTGACGGGCCGTTTTGATTCTAACGAAAGGCCCCTTTTTAACAGGCCGCCGACCTTGGGGGCCGTTTTTGAAGGGCTTGGGCTATCCCAGCATTCCAAGTGAATAGCTGGAAAAATTCGCCTTGGCCTGGGCTTCGGAACGCTGGCTTCGGTTTGTTCGTGCGACGTTTCTAAGCGCCTCAAATAAGGGGACGAAGTTAACTGGCAGTGCTGTAGCATAGGCCAGCCCCAGTTTATATTAAACTCTAAATAGAGAATGGTATTGAATCAAAACCCAAACTTGGAATTGAAACTTCATATTTTAACACATGATTCCCCACACCTTGGCGGTCATTTTGAGCCTATTCCCGTCCAATTCCGTGACGGGCCGTTTTGATTCTAACGAAAGGCCCCTTTTTAACAGGCCGCCGACCTTGGGGGCCGTTTTTGAAGGGCTTGGGCTATCCCAGCATTCCAAGTGAATAGCTGGAAAAATTCGCCTTGGCCTGGGCTTCGGAACGCTGGCTTCGGTTTGTTCGTGCGACGTTTCTAAGCGCCTCAAATAAGGGGACGAAGTTAACTGGCAGTGCTGTAGCATAGGCCAGCCCCAGTTTATATTAAACTCTAAATAGAGAATGGTATTGAATCAAAACCCAAACTTGGAATTGAAACTTCATATTTTAACACATGATTCCCCACACCTTGGCGGTCATTTTGAGCCTATTCCCGTCCAATTCCGTGACGGGCCGTTTTGATTCTAACGAAAGGCCCCTTTTTAACAGGCCGCCGACCTTGGGGGCCGTTTTTGAAGGGCTTGGGCTATCCCAGCATTCCAAGTGAATAGCTGGAAAAATTCGCCTTGGCCTGGGCTTCGGAACGCTGGCTTCGGTTTGTTCGTGCGACGTTTCTAAGCGCCTCAAATAAGGGGACGAAGTTAACTGGCAGTGCTGTAGCATAGGCCAGCCCCAGTTTATATTAAACTCTAAATAGAGAATGGTATTGAATCAAAACCCAAACTTGGAATTGAAACTTCATATTTTAACACATGATTCCCCACACCTTGGCGGTCATTTTGAGCCTATTCCCGTCCAATTCCGTGACGGGCCGTTTTGATTCTAACGAAAGGCCCCTTTTTAACAGGCCGCCGACCTTGGGGGCCGTTTTTGAAGGGCTTGGGCTATCCCAGCATTCCAAGTGAATAGCTGGAAAAATTCGCCTTGGCCTGGGCTTCGGAACGCTGGCTTCGGTTTGTTCGTGCGACGTTTCTAAGCGCCTCAAATAAGGGGACGAAGTTAACTGGCAGTGCTGTAGCATAGGCCAGCCCCAGTTTATATTAAACTCTAAATAGAGAATGGTATTGAATCAAAACCCAAACTTGGAATTGAAACTTCATATTTTAACACATGATTCCCCACACCTTGGCGGTCATTTTGAGCCTATTCCCGTCCAATTCCGTGACGGGCCGTTTTGATTCTAACGAAAGGCCCCTTTTTAACAGGCCGCCGACCTTGGGGGCCGTTTTTGAAGGGCTTGGGCTATCCCAGCATTCCAAGTGAATAGCTGGAAAAATTCGCCTTGGCCTGGGCTTCGGAACGCTGGCTTCGGTTTGTTCGTGCGACGTTTCTAAGCGCCTCAAATAAGGGGACGAAGTTAACTGGCAGTGCTGTAGCATAGGCCAGCCCCAGTTTATATTAAACTCTAAATAGAGAATGGTATTGAATCAAAACCCAAACTTGGAATTGAAACTTCATATTTTAACACATGATTCCCCACACCTTGGCGGTCATTTTGAGCCTATTCCCGTCCAATTCCGTGACGGGCCGTTTTGATTCTAACGAAAGGCCCCTTTTTAACAGGCCGCCGACCTTGGGGGCCGTTTTTGAAGGGCTTGGGCTATCCCAGCATTCCAAGTGAATAGCTGGAAAAATTCGCCTTGGCCTGGGCTTCGGAACGCTGGCTTCGGTTTGTTCGTGCGACGTTTCTAAGCGCCTCAAATAAGGGGACGAAGTTAACTGGCAGTGCTGTAGCATAGGCCAGCCCCAGTTTATATTAAACTCTAAATAGAGAATGGTATTGAATCAAAACCCAAACTTGGAATTGAAACTTCATATTTTAACACATGATTCCCCACACCTTGGCGGTCATTTTGAGCCTATTCCCGTCCAATTCCGTGACGGGCCGTTTTGATTCTAACGAAAGGCCCCTTTTTAACAGGCCGCCGACCTTGGGGGCCGTTTTTGAAGGGCTTGGGCTATCCCAGCATTCCAAGTGAATAGCTGGAAAAATTCGCCTTGGCCTGGGCTTCGGAACGCTGGCTTCGGTTTGTTCGTGCGACGTTTCTAAGCGCCTCAAATAAGGGGACGAAGTTAACTGGCAGTGCTGTAGCATAGGCCAGCCCCAGTTTATATTAAACTCTAAATAGAGAATGGTATTGAATCAAAACCCAAACTTGGAATTGAAACTTCATATTTTAACACATGATTCCCCACACCTTGGCGGTCATTTTGAGCCTATTCCCGTCCAATTCCGTGACGGGCCGTTTTGATTCTAACGAAAGGCCCCTTTTTAACAGGCCGCCGACCTTGGGGGCCGTTTTTGAAGGGCTTGGGCTATCCCAGCATTCCAAGTGAATAGCTGGAAAAATTCGCCTTGGCCTGGGCTTCGGAACGCTGGCTTCGGTTTGTTCGTGCGACGTTTCTAAGCGCCTCAAATAAGGGGACGAAGTTAACTGGCAGTGCTGTAGCATAGGCCAGCCCCAGTTTATATTAAACTCTAAATAGAGAATGGTATTGAATCAAAACCCAAACTTGGAATTGAAACTTCATATTTTAACACATGATTCCCCACACCTTGGCGGTCATTTTGAGCCTATTCCCGTCCAATTCCGTGACGGGCCGTTTTGATTCTAACGAAAGGCCCCTTTTTAACAGGCCGCCGACCTTGGGGGCCGTTTTTGAAGGGCTTGGGCTATCCCAGCATTCCAAGTGAATAGCTGGAAAAATTCGCCTTGGCCTGGGCTTCGGAACGCTGGCTTCGGTTTGTTCGTGCGACGTTTCTAAGCGCCTCAAATAAGGGGACGAAGTTAACTGGCAGTGCTGTAGCATAGGCCAGCCCCAGTTTATATTAAACTCTAAATAGAGAATGGTATTGAATCAAAACCCAAACTTGGAATTGAAACTTCATATTTTAACACATGATTCCCCACACCTTGGCGGTCATTTTGAGCCTATTCCCGTCCAATTCCGTGACGGGCCGTTTTGATTCTAACGAAAGGCCCCTTTTTAACAGGCCGCCGACCTTGGGGGCCGTTTTTGAAGGGCTTGGGCTATCCCAGCATTCCAAGTGAATAGCTGGAAAAATTCGCCTTGGCCTGGGCTTCGGAACGCTGGCTTCGGTTTGTTCGTGCGACGTTTCTAAGCGCCTCAAATAAGGGGACGAAGTTAACTGGCAGTGCTGTAGCATAGGCCAGCCCCAGTTTATATTAAACTCTAAATAGAGAATGGTATTGAATCAAAACCCAAACTTGGAATTGAAACTTCATATTTTAACACATGATTCCCCACACCTTGGCGGTCATTTTGAGCCTATTCCCGTCCAATTCCGTGACGGGCCGTTTTGATTCTAACGAAAGGCCCCTTTTTAACAGGCCGCCGACCTTGGGGGCCGTTTTTGAAGGGCTTGGGCTATCCCAGCATTCCAAGTGAATAGCTGGAAAAATTCGCCTTGGCCTGGGCTTCGGAACGCTGGCTTCGGTTTGTTCGTGCGACGTTTCTAAGCGCCTCAAATAAGGGGACGAAGTTAACTGGCAGTGCTGTAGCATAGGCCAGCCCCAGTTTATATTAAACTCTAAATAGAGAATGGTATTGAATCAAAACCCAAACTTGGAATTGAAACTTCATATTTTAACACATGATTCCCCACACCTTGGCGGTCATTTTGAGCCTATTCCCGTCCAATTCCGTGACGGGCCGTTTTGATTCTAACGAAAGGCCCCTTTTTAACAGGCCGCCGACCTTGGGGGCCGTTTTTGAAGGGCTTGGGCTATCCCAGCATTCCAAGTGAATAGCTGGAAAAATTCGCCTTGGCCTGGGCTTCGGAACGCTGGCTTCGGTTTGTTCGTGCGACGTTTCTAAGCGCCTCAAATAAGGGGACGAAGTTAACTGGCAGTGCTGTAGCATAGGCCAGCCCCAGTTTATATTAAACTCTAAATAGAGAATGGTATTGAATCAAAACCCAAACTTGGAATTGAAACTTCATATTTTAACACATGATTCCCCACACCTTGGCGGTCATTTTGAGCCTATTCCCGTCCAATTCCGTGACGGGCCGTTTTGATTCTAACGAAAGGCCCCTTTTTAACAGGCCGCCGACCTTGGGGGCCGTTTTTGAAGGGCTTGGGCTATCCCAGCATTCCAAGTGAATAGCTGGAAAAATTCGCCTTGGCCTGGGCTTCGGAACGCTGGCTTCGGTTTGTTCGTGCGACGTTTCTAAGCGCCTCAAATAAGGGGACGAAGTTAACTGGCAGTGCTGTAGCATAGGCCAGCCCCAGTTTATATTAAACTCTAAATAGAGAATGGTATTGAATCAAAACCCAAACTTGGAATTGAAACTTCATATTTTAACACATGATTCCCCACACCTTGGCGGTCATTTTGAGCCTATTCCCGTCCAATTCCGTGACGGGCCGTTTTGATTCTAACGAAAGGCCCCTTTTTAACAGGCCGCCGACCTTGGGGGCCGTTTTTGAAGGGCTTGGGCTATCCCAGCATTCCAAGTGAATAGCTGGAAAAATTCGCCTTGGCCTGGGCTTCGGAACGCTGGCTTCGGTTTGTTCGTGCGACGTTTCTAAGCGCCTCAAATAAGGGGACGAAGTTAACTGGCAGTGCTGTAGCATAGGCCAGCCCCAGTTTATATTAAACTCTAAATAGAGAATGGTATTGAATCAAAACCCAAACTTGGAATTGAAACTTCATATTTTAACACATGATTCCCCACACCTTGGCGGTCATTTTGAGCCTATTCCCGTCCAATTCCGTGACGGGCCGTTTTGATTCTAACGAAAGGCCCCTTTTTAACAGGCCGCCGACCTTGGGGGCCGTTTTTGAAGGGCTTGGGCTATCCCAGCATTCCAAGTGAATAGCTGGAAAAATTCGCCTTGGCCTGGGCTTCGGAACGCTGGCTTCGGTTTGTTCGTGCGACGTTTCTAAGCGCCTCAAATAAGGGGACGAAGTTAACTGGCAGTGCTGTAGCATAGGCCAGCCCCAGTTTATATTAAACTCTAAATAGAGAATGGTATTGAATCAAAACCCAAACTTGGAATTGAAACTTCATATTTTAACACATGATTCCCCACACCTTGGCGGTCATTTTGAGCCTATTCCCGTCCAATTCCGTGACGGGCCGTTTTGATTCTAACGAAAGGCCCCTTTTTAACAGGCCGCCGACCTTGGGGGCCGTTTTTGAAGGGCTTGGGCTATCCCAGCATTCCAAGTGAATAGCTGGAAAAATTCGCCTTGGCCTGGGCTTCGGAACGCTGGCTTCGGTTTGTTCGTGCGACGTTTCTAAGCGCCTCAAATAAGGGGACGAAGTTAACTGGCAGTGCTGTAGCATAGGCCAGCCCCAGTTTATATTAAACTCTAAATAGAGAATGGTATTGAATCAAAACCCAAACTTGGAATTGAAACTTCATATTTTAACACATGATTCCCCACACCTTGGCGGTCATTTTGAGCCTATTCCCGTCCAATTCCGTGACGGGCCGTTTTGATTCTAACGAAAGGCCCCTTTTTAACAGGCCGCCGACCTTGGGGGCCGTTTTTGAAGGGCTTGGGCTATCCCAGCATTCCAAGTGAACTAGCTGGAAAAATTCGCCTTGGCCTGGGCTTCGGAACGCTGGCTTCGGTTTGTTCGTGCGACGTTTCTAAGCGCCTCAAATAAGGGGACGAAGTTAACTGGCAGTGCTGTAGCATAGGCCAGCCCCAGTTTATATTAAACTCTAAATAGAGAATGGTATTGAATCAAAACCCAAACTTGGAATTGAAACTTCATATTTTAACACATGATTCCCCACACCTTGGCGGTCATTTTGAGCCTATTCCCGTCCAATTCCGTGACGGGCCGTTTTGATTCTAACGAAAGGCCCCTTTTTAACAGGCCGCCGACCTTGGGGGCCGTTTTTGAAGGGCTTGGGCTATCCCAGCATTCCAAGTGAATAGCTGGAAAAATTCGCCTTGGCCTGGGCTTCGGAACGCTGGCTTCGGTTTGTTCGTGCGACGTTTCTAAGCGCCTCAAATAAGGGGACGAAGTTAACTGGCAGTGCTGTAGCATAGGCCAGCCCCAGTTTATATTAAACTCTAAATAGAGAATGGTATTGAATCAAAACCCAAACTTGGAATTGAAACTTCATATTTTAACACATGATTCCCCACACCTTGGCGGTCATTTTGAGCCTATTCCCGTCCAATTCCGTGACGGGCCGTTTTGATTCTAACGAAAGGCCCCTTTTTAACAGGCCGCCGACCTTGGGGGCCGTTTTTGAAGGGCTTGGGCTATCCCAGCATTCCAAGTGAATAGCTGGAAAAATTCGCCTTGGCCTGGGCTTCGGAACGCTGGCTTCGGTTTGTTCGTGCGACGTTTCTAAGCGCCTCAAATAAGGGGACGAAGTTAACTGGCAGTGCTGTAGCATAGGCCAGCCCCAGTTTATATTAAACTCTAAATAGAGAATGGTATTGAATCAAAACCCAAACTTGGAATTGAAACTTCATATTTTAACACATGATTCCCCACACCTTGGCGGTCATTTTGAGCCTATTCCCGTCCAATTCCGTGACGGGCCGTTTTGATTCTAACGAAAGGCCCCTTTTTAACAGGCCGCCGACCTTGGGGGCCGTTTTTGAAGGGCTTGGGCTATCCCAGCATTCCAAGTGAATAGCTGGAAAAATTCGCCTTGGCCTGGGCTTCGGAACGCTGGCTTCGGTTTGTTCGTGCGACGTTTCTAAGCGCCTCAAATAAGGGGACGAAGTTAACTGGCAGTGCTGTAGCATAGGCCAGCCCCAGTTTATATTAAACTCTAAATAGAGAATGGTATTGAATCAAAACCCAAACTTGGAATTGAAACTTCATATTTTAACACATGATTCCCCACACCTTGGCGGTCATTTTGAGCCTATTCCCGTCCAATTCCGTGACGGGCCGTTTTGATTCTAACGAAAGGCCCCTTTTTAACAGGCCGCCGACCTTGGGGGCCGTTTTTGAAGGGCTTGGGCTATCCCAGCATTCCAAGTGAATAGCTGGAAAAATTCGCCTTGGCCTGGGCTTCGGAACGCTGGCTTCGGTTTGTTCGTGCGACGTTTCTAAGCGCCTCAAATAAGGGGACGAAGTTAACTGGCAGTGCTGTAGCATAGGCCAGCCCCAGTTTATATTAAACTCTAAATAGAGAATGGTATTGAATCAAAACCCAAACTTGGAATTGAAACTTCATATTTTAACACATGATTCCCCACACCTTGGCGGTCATTTTGAGCCTATTCCCGTCCAATTCCGTGACGGGCCGTTTTGATTCTAACGAAAGGCCCCTTTTTAACAGGCCGCCGACCTTGGGGGCCGTTTTTGAAGGGCTTGGGCTATCCCAGCATTCCAAGTGAATAGCTGGAAAAATTCGCCTTGGCCTGGGCTTCGGAACGCTGGCTTCGGTTTGTTCGTGCGACGTTTCTAAGCGCCTCAAATAAGGGGACGAAGTTAACTGGCAGTGCTGTAGCATAGGCCAGCCCCAGTTTATATTAAACTCTAAATAGAGAATGGTATTGAATCAAAACCCAAACTTGGAATTGAAACTTCATATTTTAACACATGATTCCCCACACCTTGGCGGTCATTTTGAGCCTATTCCCGTCCAATTCCGTGACGGGCCGTTTTGATTCTAACGAAAGGCCCCTTTTTAACAGGCCGCCGACCTTGGGGGCCGTTTTTGAAGGGCTTGGGCTATCCCAGCATTCCAAGTGAATAGCTGGAAAAATTCGCCTTGGCCTGGGCTTCGGAACGCTGGCTTCGGTTTGTTCGTGCGACGTTTCTAAGCGCCTCAAATAAGGGGACGAAGTTAACTGGCAGTGCTGTAGCATAGGCCAGCCCCAGTTTATATTAAACTCTAAATAGAGAATGGTATTGAATCAAAACCCAAACTTGGAATTGAAACTTCATATTTTAACACATGATTCCCCACACCTTGGCGGTCATTTTGAGCCTATTCCCGTCCAATTCCGTGACGGGCCGTTTTGATTCTAACGAAAGGCCCCTTTTTAACAGGCCGCCGACCTTGGGGGCCGTTTTTGAAGGGCTTGGGCTATCCCAGCATTCCAAGTGAATAGCTGGAAAAATTCGCCTTGGCCTGGGCTTCGGAACGCTGGCTTCGGTTTGTTCGTGCGACGTTTCTAAGCGCCTCAAATAAGGGGACGAAGTTAACTGGCAGTGCTGTAGCATAGGCCAGCCCCAGTTTATATTAAACTCTAAATAGAGAATGGTATTGAATCAAAACCCAAACTTGGAATTGAAACTTCATATTTTAACACATGATTCCCCACACCTTGGCGGTCATTTTGAGCCTATTCCCGTCCAATTCCGTGACGGGCCGTTTTGATTCTAACGAAAGGCCCCTTTTTAACAGGCCGCCGACCTTGGGGGCCGTTTTTGAAGGGCTTGGGCTATCCCAGCATTCCAAGTGAATAGCTGGAAAAATTCGCCTTGGCCTGGGCTTCGGAACGCTGGCTTCGGTTTGTTCGTGCGACGTTTCTAAGCGCCTCAAATAAGGGGACGAAGTTAACTGGCAGTGCTGTAGCATAGGCCAGCCCCAGTTTATATTAAACTCTAAATAGAGAATGGTATTGAATCAAAACCCAAACTTGGAATTGAAACTTCATATTTTAACACATGATTCCCCACACCTTGGCGGTCATTTTGAGCCTATTCCCGTCCAATTCCGTGACGGGCCGTTTTGATTCTAACGAAAGGCCCCTTTTTAACAGGCCGCCGACCTTGGGGGCCGTTTTTGAAGGGCTTGGGCTATCCCAGCATTCCAAGTGAATAGCTGGAAAAATTCGCCTTGGCCTGGGCTTCGGAACGCTGGCTTCGGTTTGTTCGTGCGACGTTTCTAAGCGCCTCAAATAAGGGGACGAAGTTAACTGGCAGTGCTGTAGCATAGGCCAGCCCCAGTTTATATTAAACTCTAAATAGAGAATGGTATTGAATCAAAACCCAAACTTGGAATTGAAACTTCATATTTTAACACATGATTCCCCACACCTTGGCGGTCATTTTGAGCCTATTCCCGTCCAATTCCGTGACGGGCCGTTTTGATTCTAACGAAAGGCCCCTTTTTAACAGGCCGCCGACCTTGGGGGCCGTTTTTGAAGGGCTTGGGCTATCCCAGCATTCCAAGTGAATAGCTGGAAAAATTCGCCTTGGCCTGGGCTTCGGAACGCTGGCTTCGGTTTGTTCGTGCGACGTTTCTAAGCGCCTCAAATAAGGGGACGAAGTTAACTGGCAGTGCTGTAGCATAGGCCAGCCCCAGTTTATATTAAACTCTAAATAGAGAATGGTATTGAATCAAAACCCAAACTTGGAATTGAAACTTCATATTTTAACACATGATTCCCCACACCTTGGCGGTCATTTTGAGCCTATTCCCGTCCAATTCCGTGACGGGCCGTTTTGATTCTAACGAAAGGCCCCTTTTTAACAGGCCGCCGACCTTGGGGGCCGTTTTTGAAGGGCTTGGGCTATCCCAGCATTCCAAGTGAATAGCTGGAAAAATTCGCCTTGGCCTGGGCTTCGGAACGCTGGCTTCGGTTTGTTCGTGCGACGTTTCTAAGCGCCTCAAATAAGGGGACGAAGTTAACTGGCAGTGCTGTAGCATAGGCCAGCCCCAGTTTATATTAAACTCTAAATAGAGAATGGTATTGAATCAAAACCCAAACTTGGAATTGAAACTTCATATTTTAACACATGATTCCCCACACCTTGGCGGTCATTTTGAGCCTATTCCCGTCCAATTCCGTGACGGGCCGTTTTGATTCTAACGAAAGGCCCCTTTTTAACAGGCCGCCGACCTTGGGGGCCGTTTTTGAAGGGCTTGGGCTATCCCAGCATTCCAAGTGAATAGCTGGAAAAATTCGCCTTGGCCTGGGCTTCGGAACGCTGGCTTCGGTTTGTTCGTGCGACGTTTCTAAGCGCCTCAAATAAGGGGACGAAGTTAACTGGCAGTGCTGTAGCATAGGCCAGCCCCAGTTTATATTAAACTCTAAATAGAGAATGGTATTGAATCAAAACCCAAACTTGGAATTGAAACTTCATATTTTAACACATGATTCCCCACACCTTGGCGGTCATTTTGAGCCTATTCCCGTCCAATTCCGTGACGGGCCGTTTTGATTCTAACGAAAGGCCCCTTTTTAACAGGCCGCCGACCTTGGGGGCCGTTTTTGAAGGGCTTGGGCTATCCCAGCATTCCAAGTGAATAGCTGGAAAAATTCGCCTTGGCCTGGGCTTCGGAACGCTGGCTTCGGTTTGTTCGTGCGACGTTTCTAAGCGCCTCAAATAAGGGGACGAAGTTAACTGGCAGTGCTGTAGCATAGGCCAGCCCCAGTTTATATTAAACTCTAAATAGAGAATGGTATTGAATCAAAACCCAAACTTGGAATTGAAACTTCATATTTTAACACATGATTCCCCACACCTTGGCGGTCATTTTGAGCCTATTCCCGTCCAATTCCGTGACGGGCCGTTTTGATTCTAACGAAAGGCCCCTTTTTAACAGGCCGCCGACCTTGGGGGCCGTTTTTGAAGGGCTTGGGCTATCCCAGCATTCCAAGTGAATAGCTGGAAAAATTCGCCTTGGCCTGGGCTTCGGAACGCTGGCTTCGGTTTGTTCGTGCGACGTTTCTAAGCGCCTCAAATAAGGGGACGAAGTTAACTGGCAGTGCTGTAGCATAGGCCAGCCCCAGTTTATATTAAACTCTAAATAGAGAATGGTATTGAATCAAAACCCAAACTTGGAATTGAAACTTCATATTTTAACACATGATTCCCCACACCTTGGCGGTCATTTTGAGCCTATTCCCGTCCAATTCCGTGACGGGCCGTTTTGATTCTAACGAAAGGCCCCTTTTTAACAGGCCGCCGACCTTGGGGGCCGTTTTTGAAGGGCTTGGGCTATCCCAGCATTCCAAGTGAATAGCTGGAAAAATTCGCCTTGGCCTGGGCTTCGGAACGCTGGCTTCGGTTTGTTCGTGCGACGTTTCTAAGCGCCTCAAATAAGGGGACGAAGTTAACTGGCAGTGCTGTAGCATAGGCCAGCCCCAGTTTATATTAAACTCTAAATAGAGAATGGTATTGAATCAAAACCCAAACTTGGAATTGAAACTTCATATTTTAACACATGATTCCCCACACCTTGGCGGTCATTTTGAGCCTATTCCCGTCCAATTCCGTGACGGGCCGTTTTGATTCTAACGAAAGGCCCCTTTTTAACAGGCCGCCGACCTTGGGGGCCGTTTTTGAAGGGCTTGGGCTATCCCAGCATTCCAAGTGAATAGCTGGAAAAATTCGCCTTGGCCTGGGCTTCGGAACGCTGGCTTCGGTTTGTTCGTGCGACGTTTCTAAGCGCCTCAAATAAGGGGACGAAGTTAACTGGCAGTGCTGTAGCATAGGCCAGCCCCAGTTTATATTAAACTCTAAATAGAGAATGGTATTGAATCAAAACCCAAACTTGGAATTGAAACTTCATATTTTAACACATGATTCCCCACACCTTGGCGGTCATTTTGAGCCTATTCCCGTCCAATTCCGTGACGGGCCGTTTTGATTCTAACGAAAGGCCCCTTTTTAACAGGCCGCCGACCTTGGGGGCCGTTTTTGAAGGGCTTGGGCTATCCCAGCATTCCAAGTGAATAGCTGGAAAAATTCGCCTTGGCCTGGGCTTCGGAACGCTGGCTTCGGTTTGTTCGTGCGACGTTTCTAAGCGCCTCAAATAAGGGGACGAAGTTAACTGGCAGTGCTGTAGCATAGGCCAGCCCCAGTTTATATTAAACTCTAAATAGAGAATGGTATTGAATCAAAACCCAAACTTGGAATTGAAACTTCATATTTTAACACATGATTCCCCACACCTTGGCGGTCATTTTGAGCCTATTCCCGTCCAATTCCGTGACGGGCCGTTTTGATTCTAACGAAAGGCCCCTTTTTAACAGGCCGCCGACCTTGGGGGCCGTTTTTGAAGGGCTTGGGCTATCCCAGCATTCCAAGTGAATAGCTGGAAAAATTCGCCTTGGCCTGGGCTTCGGAACGCTGGCTTCGGTTTGTTCGTGCGACGTTTCTAAGCGCCTCAAATAAGGGGACGAAGTTAACTGGCAGTGCTGTGCATAGGCCAGCCCCAGTTTATATTAAACTCTAAATAGAGAATGGTATTGAATCAAAACCCAAACTTGGAATTGAAACTTCATATTTTAACACATGATTCCCCACACCTTGGCGGTCATTTTGAGCCTATTCCCGTCCAATTCCGTGACGGGCCGTTTTGATTCTAACGAAAGGCCCCTTTTTAACAGGCCGCCGACCTTGGGGGCCGTTTTTGAAGGGCTTGGGCTATCCCAGCATTCCAAGTGAATAGCTGGAAAAATTCGCCTTGGCCTGGGCTTCGGAACGCTGGCTTCGGTTTGTTCGTGCGACGTTTCTAAGCGCCTCAAATAAGGGGACGAAGTTAACTGGCAGTGCTGTAGCATAGGCCAGCCCCAGTTTATATTAAACTCTAAATAGAGAATGGTATTGAATCAAAACCCAAACTTGGAATTGAAACTTCATATTTTAACACATGATTCCCCACACCTTGGCGGTCATTTTGAGCCTATTCCCGTCCAATTCCGTGACGGGCCGTTTTGATTCTAACGAAAGGCCCCTTTTTAACAGGCCGCCGACCTTGGGGGCCGTTTTTGAAGGGCTTGGGCTATCCCAGCATTCCAAGTGAATAGCTGGAAAAATTCGCCTTGGCCTGGGCTTCGGAACGCTGGCTTCGGTTTGTTCGTGCGACGTTTCTAAGCGCCTCAAATAAGGGGACGAAGTTAACTGGCAGTGCTGTAGCATAGGCCAGCCCCAGTTTATATTAAACTCTAAATAGAGAATGGTATTGAATCAAAACCCAAACTTGGAATTGAAACTTCATATTTTAACACATGATTCCCCACAGCCTTGGCGGTCATTTTGAGCCTATTCCCGTCCAATTCCGTGACGGGCCGTTTTGATTCTAACGAAAGGCCCCTTTTTAACAGGCCGCCGACCTTGGGGGCCGTTTTTGAAGGGCTTGGGCTATCCCAGCATTCCAAGTGAATAGCTGGAAAAATTCGCCTTGGCCTGGGCTTCGGAACGCTGGCTTCGGTTTGTTCGTGCGACGTTTCTAAGCGCCTCAAATAAGGGGACGAAGTTAACTGGCAGTGCTGTAGCATAGGCCAGCCCCAGTTTATATTAAACTCTAAATAGAGAATGGTATTGAATCAAAACCCAAACTTGGAATTGAAACTTCATATTTTAACACATGATTCCCCACACCTTGGCGGTCATTTTGAGCCTATTCCCGTCCAATTCCGTGACGGGCCGTTTTGATTCTAACGAAAGGCCCCTTTTTAACAGGCCGCCGACCTTGGGGGCCGTTTTTGAAGGGCTTGGGCTATCCCAGCATTCCAAGTGAATAGCTGGAAAAATTCGCCTTGGCCTGGGCTTCGGAACGCTGGCTTCGGTTTGTTCGTGCGACGTTTCTAAGCGCCTCAAATAAGGGGACGAAGTTAACTGGCAGTGCTGTAGCATAGGCCAGCCCCAGTTTATATTAAACTCTAAATAGAGAATGGTATTGAATCAAAACCCAAACTTGGAATTGAAACTTCATATTTTAACACATGATTCCCCACACCTTGGCGGTCATTTTGAGCCTATTCCCGTCCAATTCCGTGACGGGCCGTTTTGATTCTAACGAAAGGCCCCTTTTTAACAGGCCGCCGACCTTGGGGGCCGTTTTTGAAGGGCTTGGGCTATCCCAGCATTCCAAGTGAATAGCTGGAAAAATTCGCCTTGGCCTGGGCTTCGGAACGCTGGCTTCGGTTTGTTCGTGCGACGTTTCTAAGCGCCTCAAATAAGGGGACGAAGTTAACTGGCAGTGCTGTAGCATAGGCCAGCCCCAGTTTATATTAAACTCTAAATAGAGAATGGTATTGAATCAAAACCCAAACTTGGAATTGAAACTTCATATTTTAACACATGATTCCCCACACCTTGGCGGTCATTTTGAGCCTATTCCCGTCCAATTCCGTGACGGGCCGTTTTGATTCTAACGAAAGGCCCCTTTTTAACAGGCCGCCGACCTTGGGGGCCGTTTTTGAAGGGCTTGGGCTATCCCAGCATTCCAAGTGAATAGCTGGAAAAATTCGCCTTGGCCTGGGCTTCGGAACGCTGGCTTCGGTTTGTTCGTGCGACGTTTCTAAGCGCCTCAAATAAGGGGACGAAGTTAACTGGCAGTGCTGTAGCATAGGCCAGCCCCAGTTTATATTAAACTCTAAATAGAGAATGGTATTGAATCAAAACCCAAACTTGGAATTGAAACTTCATATTTTAACACATGATTCCCCACACCTTGGCGGTCATTTTGAGCCTATTCCCGTCCAATTCCGTGACGGGCCGTTTTGATTCTAACGAAAGGCCCCTTTTTAACAGGCCGCCGACCTTGGGGGCCGTTTTTGAAGGGCTTGGGCTATCCCAGCATTCCAAGTGAATAGCTGGAAAAATTCGCCTTGGCCTGGGCTTCGGAACGCTGGCTTCGGTTTGTTCGTGCGACGTTTCTAAGCGCCTCAAATAAGGGGACGAAGTTAACTGGCAGTGCTGTAGCATAGGCCAGCCCCAGTTTATATTAAACTCTAAATAGAGAATGGTATTGAATCAAAACCCAAACTTGGAATTGAAACTTCATATTTTAACACATGATTCCCCACACCTTGGCGGTCATTTTGAGCCTATTCCCGTCCAATTCCGTGACGGGCCGTTTTGATTCTAACGAAAGGCCCCTTTTTAACAGGCCGCCGACCTTGGGGGCCGTTTTTGAAGGGCTTGGGCTATCCCAGCATTCCAAGTGAATAGCTGGAAAAATTCGCCTTGGCCTGGGCTTCGGAACGCTGGCTTCGGTTTGTTCGTGCGACGTTTCTAAGCGCCTCAAATAAGGGGACGAAGTTAACTGGCAGTGCTGTAGCATAGGCCAGCCCCAGTTTATATTAAACTCTAAATAGAGAATGGTATTGAATCAAAACCCAAACTTGGAATTGAAACTTCATATTTTAACACATGATTCCCCACACCTTGGCGGTCATTTTGAGCCTATTCCCGTCCAATTCCGTGACGGGCCGTTTTGATTCTAACGAAAGGCCCCTTTTTAACAGGCCGCCGACCTTGGGGGCCGTTTTTGAAGGGCTTGGGCTATCCCAGCATTCCAAGTGAATAGCTGGAAAAATTCGCCTTGGCCTGGGCTTCGGAACGCTGGCTTCGGTTTGTTCGTGCGACGTTTCTAAGCGCCTCAAATAAGGGGACGAAGTTAACTGGCAGTGCTGTAGCATAGGCCAGCCCCAGTTTATATTAAACTCTAAATAGAGAATGGTATTGAATCAAAACCCAAACTTGGAATTGAAACTTCATATTTTAACACATGATTCCCCACACCTTGGCGGTCATTTTGAGCCTATTCCCGTCCAATTCCGTGACGGGCCGTTTTGATTCTAACGAAAGGCCCCTTTTTAACAGGCCGCCGACCTTGGGGGCCGTTTTTGAAGGGCTTGGGCTATCCCAGCATTCCAAGTGAATAGCTGGAAAAATTCGCCTTGGCCTGGGCTTCGGAACGCTGGCTTCGGTTTGTTCGTGCGACGTTTCTAAGCGCCTCAAATAAGGGGACGAAGTTAACTGGCAGTGCTGTAGCATAGGCCAGCCCCAGTTTATATTAAACTCTAAATAGAGAATGGTATTGAATCAAAACCCAAACTTGGAATTGAAACTTCATATTTTAACACATGATTCCCCACACCTTGGCGGTCATTTTGAGCCTATTCCCGTCCAATTCCGTGACGGGCCGTTTTGATTCTAACGAAAGGCCCCTTTTTAACAGGCCGCCGACCTTGGGGGCCGTTTTTGAAGGGCTTGGGCTATCCCAGCATTCCAAGTGAATAGCTGGAAAAATTCGCCTTGGCCTGGGCTTCGGAACGCTGGCTTCGGTTTGTTCGTGCGACGTTTCTAAGCGCCTCAAATAAGGGGACGAAGTTAACTGGCAGTGCTGTAGCATAGGCCAGCCCCAGTTTATATTAAACTCTAAATAGAGAATGGTATTGAATCAAAACCCAAACTTGGAATTGAAACTTCATATTTTAACACATGATTCCCCACACCTTGGCGGTCATTTTGAGCCTATTCCCGTCCAATTCCGTGACGGGCCGTTTTGATTCTAACGAAAGGCCCCTTTTTAACAGGCCGCCGACCTTGGGGGCCGTTTTTGAAGGGCTTGGGCTATCCCAGCATTCCAAGTGAATAGCTGGAAAAATTCGCCTTGGCCTGGGCTTCGGAACGCTGGCTTCGGTTTGTTCGTGCGACGTTTCTAAGCGCCTCAAATAAGGGGACGAAGTTAACTGGCAGTGCTGTAGCATAGGCCAGCCCCAGTTTATATTAAACTCTAAATAGAGAATGGTATTGAATCAAAACCCAAACTTGGAATTGAAACTTCATATTTTAACACATGATTCCCCACACCTTGGCGGTCATTTTGAGCCTATTCCCGTCCAATTCCGTGACGGGCCGTTTTGATTCTAACGAAAGGCCCCTTTTTAACAGGCCGCCGACCTTGGGGGCCGTTTTTGAAGGGCTTGGGCTATCCCAGCATTCCAAGTGAATAGCTGGAAAAATTCGCCTTGGCCTGGGCTTCGGAACGCTGGCTTCGGTTTGTTCGTGCGACGTTTCTAAGCGCCTCAAATAAGGGGACGAAGTTAACTGGCAGTGCTGTAGCATAGGCCAGCCCCAGTTTATATTAAACTCTAAATAGAGAATGGTATTGAATCAAAACCCAAACTTGGAATTGAAACTTCATATTTTAACACATGATTCCCCACACCTTGGCGGTCATTTTGAGCCTATTCCCGTCCAATTCCGTGACGGGCCGTTTTGATTCTAACGAAAGGCCCCTTTTTAACAGGCCGCCGACCTTGGGGGCCGTTTTTGAAGGGCTTGGGCTATCCCAGCATTCCAAGTGAATAGCTGGAAAAATTCGCCTTGGCCTGGGCTTCGGAACGCTGGCTTCGGTTTGTTCGTGCGACGTTTCTAAGCGCCTCAAATAAGGGGACGAAGTTAACTGGCAGTGCTGTAGCATAGGCCAGCCCCAGTTTATATTAAACTCTAAATAGAGAATGGTATTGAATCAAAACCCAAACTTGGAATTGAAACTTCATATTTTAACACATGATTCCCCACACCTTGGCGGTCATTTTGAGCCTATTCCCGTCCAATTCCGTGACGGGCCGTTTTGATTCTAACGAAAGGCCCCTTTTTAACAGGCCGCCGACCTTGGGGGCCGTTTTTGAAGGGCTTGGGCTATCCCAGCATTCCAAGTGAATAGCTGGAAAAATTCGCCTTGGCCTGGGCTTCGGAACGCTGGCTTCGGTTTGTTCGTGCGACGTTTCTAAGCGCCTCAAATAAGGGGACGAAGTTAACTGGCAGTGCTGTAGCATAGGCCAGCCCCAGTTTATATTAAACTCTAAATAGAGAATGGTATTGAATCAAAACCCAAACTTGGAATTGAAACTTCATATTTTAACACATGATTCCCCACACCTTGGCGGTCATTTTGAGCCTATTCCCGTCCAATTCCGTGACGGGCCGTTTTGATTCTAACGAAAGGCCCCTTTTTAACAGGCCGCCGACCTTGGGGGCCGTTTTTGAAGGGCTTGGGCTATCCCAGCATTCCAAGTGAATAGCTGGAAAAATTCGCCTTGGCCTGGGCTTCGGAACGCTGGCTTCGGTTTGTTCGTGCGACGTTTCTAAGCGCCTCAAATAAGGGGACGAAGTTAACTGGCAGTGCTGTAGCATAGGCCAGCCCCAGTTTATATTAAACTCTAAATAGAGAATGGTATTGAATCAAAACCCAAACTTGGAATTGAAACTTCATATTTTAACACATGATTCCCCACACCTTGGCGGTCATTTTGAGCCTATTCCCGTCCAATTCCGTGACGGGCCGTTTTGATTCTAACGAAAGGCCCCTTTTTAACAGGCCGCCGACCTTGGGGGCCGTTTTTGAAGGGCTTGGGCTATCCCAGCATTCCAAGTGAATAGCTGGAAAAATTCGCCTTGGCCTGGGCTTCGGAACGCTGGCTTCGGTTTGTTCGTGCGACGTTTCTAAGCGCCTCAAATAAGGGGACGAAGTTAACTGGCAGTGCTGTAGCATAGGCCAGCCCCAGTTTATATTAAACTCTAAATAGAGAATGGTATTGAATCAAAACCCAAACTTGGAATTGAAACTTCATATTTTAACACATGATTCCCCACACCTTGGCGGTCATTTTGAGCCTATTCCCGTCCAATTCCGTGACGGGCCGTTTTGATTCTAACGAAAGGCCCCTTTTTAACAGGCCGCCGACCTTGGGGGCCGTTTTTGAAGGGCTTGGGCTATCCCAGCATTCCAAGTGAATAGCTGGAAAAATTCGCCTTGGCCTGGGCTTCGGAACGCTGGCTTCGGTTTGTTCGTGCGACGTTTCTAAGCGCCTCAAATAAGGGGACGAAGTTAACTGGCAGTGCTGTAGCATAGGCCAGCCCCAGTTTATATTAAACTCTAAATAGAGAATGGTATTGAATCAAAACCCAAACTTGGAATTGAAACTTCATATTTTAACACATGATTCCCCACACCTTGGCGGTCATTTTGAGCCTATTCCCGTCCAATTCCGTGACGGGCCGTTTTGATTCTAACGAAAGGCCCCTTTTTAACAGGCCGCCGACCTTGGGGGCCGTTTTTGAAGGGCTTGGGCTATCCCAGCATTCCAAGTGAATAGCTGGAAAAATTCGCCTTGGCCTGGGCTTCGGAACGCTGGCTTCGGTTTGTTCGTGCGACGTTTCTAAGCGCCTCAAATAAGGGGACGAAGTTAACTGGCAGTGCTGTAGCATAGGCCAGCCCCAGTTTATATTAAACTCTAAATAGAGAATGGTATTGAATCAAAACCCAAACTTGGAATTGAAACTTCATATTTTAACACATGATTCCCCACACCTTGGCGGTCATTTTGAGCCTATTCCCGTCCAATTCCGTGACGGGCCGTTTTGATTCTAACGAAAGGCCCCTTTTTAACAGGCCGCCGACCTTGGGGGCCGTTTTTGAAGGGCTTGGGCTATCCCAGCATTCCAAGTGAATAGCTGGAAAAATTCGCCTTGGCCTGGGCTTCGGAACGCTGGCTTCGGTTTGTTCGTGCGACGTTTCTAAGCGCCTCAAATAAGGGGACGAAGTTAACTGGCAGTGCTGTAGCATAGGCCAGCCCCAGTTTATATTAAACTCTAAATAGAGAATGGTATTGAATCAAAACCCAAACTTGGAATTGAAACTTCATATTTTAACACATGATTCCCCACACCTTGGCGGTCATTTTGAGCCTATTCCCGTCCAATTCCGTGACGGGCCGTTTTGATTCTAACGAAAGGCCCCTTTTTAACAGGCCGCCGACCTTGGGGGCCGTTTTTGAAGGGCTTGGGCTATCCCAGCATTCCAAGTGAATAGCTGGAAAAATTCGCCTTAGGCCTGGGCTTCGGAACGCTGGCTTCGGTTTGTTCGTGCGACGTTTCTAAGCGCCTCAAATAAGGGGACGAAGTTAACTGGCAGTGCTGTAGCATAGGCCAGCCCCAGTTTATATTAAACTCTAAATAGAGAATGGTATTGAATCAAAACCCAAACTTGGAATTGAAACTTCATATTTTAACACATGATTCCCCACACCTTGGCGGTCATTTTGAGCCTATTCCCGTCCAATTCCGTGACGGGCCGTTTTGATTCTAACGAAAGGCCCCTTTTTAACAGGCCGCCGACCTTGGGGGCCGTTTTTGAAGGGCTTGGGCTATCCCAGCATTCCAAGTGAATAGCTGGAAAAATTCGCCTTGGCCTGGGCTTCGGAACGCTGGCTTCGGTTTGTTCGTGCGACGTTTCTAAGCGCCTCAAATAAGGGGACGAAGTTAACTGGCAGTGCTGTAGCATAGGCCAGCCCCAGTTTATATTAAACTCTAAATAGAGAATGGTATTGAATCAAAACCCAAACTTGGAATTGAAACTTCATATTTTAACACATGATTCCCCACACCTTGGCGGTCATTTTGAGCCTATTCCCGTCCAATTCCGTGACGGGCCGTTTTGATTCTAACGAAAGGCCCCTTTTTAACAGGCCGCCGACCTTGGGGGCCGTTTTTGAAGGGCTTGGGCTATCCCAGCATTCCAAGTGAATAGCTGGAAAAATTCGCCTTGGCCTGGGCTTCGGAACGCTGGCTTCGGTTTGTTCGTGCGACGTTTCTAAGCGCCTCAAATAAGGGGACGAAGTTAACTGGCAGTGCTGTAGCATAGGCCAGCCCCAGTTTATATTAAACTCTAAATAGAGAATGGTATTGAATCAAAACCCAAACTTGGAATTGAAACTTCATATTTTAACACATGATTCCCCACACCTTGGCGGTCATTTTGAGCCTATTCCCGTCCAATTCCGTGACGGGCCGTTTTGATTCTAACGAAAGGCCCCTTTTTAACAGGCCGCCGACCTTGGGGGCCGTTTTTGAAGGGCTTGGGCTATCCCAGCATTCCAAGTGAATAGCTGGAAAAATTCGCCTTGGCCTGGGCTTCGGAACGCTGGCTTCGGTTTGTTCGTGCGACGTTTCTAAGCGCCTCAAATAAGGGGACGAAGTTAACTGGCAGTGCTGTAGCATAGGCCAGCCCCAGTTTATATTAAACTCTAAATAGAGAATGGTATTGAATCAAAACCCAAACTTGGAATTGAAACTTCATATTTTAACACATGATTCCCCACACCTTGGCGGTCATTTTGAGCCTATTCCCGTCCAATTCCGTGACGGGCCGTTTTGATTCTAACGAAAGGCCCCTTTTTAACAGGCCGCCGACCTTGGGGGCCGTTTTTGAAGGGCTTGGGCTATCCCAGCATTCCAAGTGAATAGCTGGAAAAATTCGCCTTGGCCTGGGCTTCGGAACGCTGGCTTCGGTTTGTTCGTGCGACGTTTCTAAGCGCCTCAAATAAGGGGACGAAGTTAACTGGCAGTGCTGTAGCATAGGCCAGCCCCAGTTTATATTAAACTCTAAATAGAGAATGGTATTGAATCAAAACCCAAACTTGGAATTGAAACTTCATATTTTAACACATGATTCCCCACACCTTGGCGGTCATTTTGAGCCTATTCCCGTCCAATTCCGTGACGGGCCGTTTTGATTCTAACGAAAGGCCCCTTTTTAACAGGCCGCCGACCTTGGGGGCCGTTTTTGAAGGGCTTGGGCTATCCCAGCATTCCAAGTGAATAGCTGGAAAAATTCGCCTTGGCCTGGGCTTCGGAACGCTGGCTTCGGTTTGTTCGTGCGACGTTTCTAAGCGCCTCAAATAAGGGGACGAAGTTAACTGGCAGTGCTGTAGCATAGGCCAGCCCCAGTTTATATTAAACTCTAAATAGAGAATGGTATTGAATCAAAACCCAAACTTGGAATTGAAACTTCATATTTTAACACATGATTCCCCACACCTTGGCGGTCATTTTGAGCCTATTCCCGTCCAATTCCGTGACGGGCCGTTTTGATTCTAACGAAAGGCCCCTTTTTAACAGGCCGCCGACCTTGGGGGCCGTTTTTGAAGGGCTTGGGCTATCCCAGCATTCCAAGTGAATAGCTGGAAAAATTCGCCTTGGCCTGGGCTTCGGAACGCTGGCTTCGGTTTGTTCGTGCGACGTTTCTAAGCGCCTCAAATAAGGGGACGAAGTTAACTGGCAGTGCTGTAGCATAGGCCAGCCCCAGTTTATATTAAACTCTAAATAGAGAATGGTATTGAATCAAAACCCAAACTTGGAATTGAAACTTCATATTTTAACACATGATTCCCCACACCTTGGCGGTCATTTTGAGCCTATTCCCGTCCAATTCCGTGACGGGCCGTTTTGATTCTAACGAAAGGCCCCTTTTTAACAGGCCGCCGACCTTGGGGGCCGTTTTTGAAGGGCTTGGGCTATCCCAGCATTCCAAGTGAATAGCTGGAAAAATTCGCCTTGGCCTGGGCTTCGGAACGCTGGCTTCGGTTTGTTCGTGCGACGTTTCTAAGCGCCTCAAATAAGGGGACGAAGTTAACTGGCAGTGCTGTAGCATAGGCCAGCCCCAGTTTATATTAAACTCTAAATAGAGAATGGTATTGAATCAAAACCCAAACTTGGAATTGAAACTTCATATTTTAACACATGATTCCCCACACCTTGGCGGTCATTTTGAGCCTATTCCCGTCCAATTCCGTGACGGGCCGTTTTGATTCTAACGAAAGGCCCCTTTTTAACAGGCCGCCGACCTTGGGGGCCGTTTTTGAAGGGCTTGGGCTATCCCAGCATTCCAAGTGAATAGCTGGAAAAATTCGCCTTGGCCTGGGCTTCGGAACGCTGGCTTCGGTTTGTTCGTGCGACGTTTCTAAGCGCCTCAAATAAGGGGACGAAGTTAACTGGCAGTGCTGTAGCATAGGCCAGCCCCAGTTTATATTAAACTCTAAATAGAGAATGGTATTGAATCAAAACCCAAACTTGGAATTGAAACTTCATATTTTAACACATGATTCCCCACACCTTGGCGGTCATTTTGAGCCTATTCCCGTCCAATTCCGTGACGGGCCGTTTTGATTCTAACGAAAGGCCCCTTTTTAACAGGCCGCCGACCTTGGGGGCCGTTTTTGAAGGGCTTGGGCTATCCCAGCATTCCAAGTGAATAGCTGGAAAAATTCGCCTTGGCCTGGGCTTCGGAACGCTGGCTTCGGTTTGTTCGTGCGACGTTTCTAAGCGCCTCAAATAAGGGGACGAAGTTAACTGGCAGTGCTGTAGCATAGGCCAGCCCCAGTTTATATTAAACTCTAAATAGAGAATGGTATTGAATCAAAACCCAAACTTGGAATTGAAACTTCATATTTTAACACATGATTCCCCACACCTTGGCGGTCATTTTGAGCCTATTCCCGTCCAATTCCGTGACGGGCCGTTTTGATTCTAACGAAAGGCCCCTTTTTAACAGGCCGCCGACCTTGGGGGCCGTTTTTGAAGGGCTTGGGCTATCCCAGCATTCCAAGTGAATAGCTGGAAAAATTCGCCTTGGCCTGGGCTTCGGAACGCTGGCTTCGGTTTGTTCGTGCGACGTTTCTAAGCGCCTCAAATAAGGGGACGAAGTTAACTGGCAGTGCTGTAGCATAGGCCAGCCCCAGTTTATATTAAACTCTAAATAGAGAATGGTATTGAATCAAAACCCAAACTTGGAATTGAAACTTCATATTTTAACACATGATTCCCCACACCTTGGCGGTCATTTTGAGCCTATTCCCGTCCAATTCCGTGACGGGCCGTTTTGATTCTAACGAAAGGCCCCTTTTTAACAGGCCGCCGACCTTGGGGGCCGTTTTTGAAGGGCTTGGGCTATCCCAGCATTCCAAGTGAATAGCTGGAAAAATTCGCCTTGGCCTGGGCTTCGGAACGCTGGCTTCGGTTTGTTCGTGCGACGTTTCTAAGCGCCTCAAATAAGGGGACGAAGTTAACTGGCAGTGCTGTAGCATAGGCCAGCCCCAGTTTATATTAAACTCTAAATAGAGAATGGTATTGAATCAAAACCCAAACTTGGAATTGAAACTTCATATTTTAACACATGATTCCCCACACCTTGGCGGTCATTTTGAGCCTATTCCCGTCCAATTCCGTGACGGGCCGTTTTGATTCTAACGAAAGGCCCCTTTTTAACAGGCCGCCGACCTTGGGGGCCGTTTTTGAAGGGCTTGGGCTATCCCAGCATTCCAAGTGAATAGCTGGAAAAATTCGCCTTGGCCTGGGCTTCGGAACGCTGGCTTCGGTTTGTTCGTGCGACGTTTCTAAGCGCCTCAAATAAGGGGACGAAGTTAACTGGCAGTGCTGTAGCATAGGCCAGCCCCAGTTTATATTAAACTCTAAATAGAGAATGGTATTGAATCAAAACCCAAACTTGGAATTGAAACTTCATATTTTAACACATGATTCCCCACACCTTGGCGGTCATTTTGAGCCTATTCCCGTCCAATTCCGTGACGGGCCGTTTTGATTCTAACGAAAGGCCCCTTTTTAACAGGCCGCCGACCTTGGGGGCCGTTTTTGAAGGGCTTGGGCTATCCCAGCATTCCAAGTGAATAGCTGGAAAAATTCGCCTTGGCCTGGGCTTCGGAACGCTGGCTTCGGTTTGTTCGTGCGACGTTTCTAAGCGCCTCAAATAAGGGGACGAAGTTAACTGGCAGTGCTGTAGCATAGGCCAGCCCCAGTTTATATTAAACTCTAAATAGAGAATGGTATTGAATCAAAACCCAAACTTGGAATTGAAACTTCATATTTTAACACATGATTCCCCACACCTTGGCGGTCATTTTGAGCCTATTCCCGTCCAATTCCGTGACGGGCCGTTTTGATTCTAACGAAAGGCCCCTTTTTAACAGGCCGCCGACCTTGGGGGCCGTTTTTGAAGGGCTTGGGCTATCCCAGCATTCCAAGTGAATAGCTGGAAAAATTCGCCTTGGCCTGGGCTTCGGAACGCTGGCTTCGGTTTGTTCGTGCGACGTTTCTAAGCGCCTCAAATAAGGGGACGAAGTTAACTGGCAGTGCTGTAGCATAGGCCAGCCCCAGTTTATATTAAACTCTAAATAGAGAATGGTATTGAATCAAAACCCAAACTTGGAATTGAAACTTCATATTTTAACACATGATTCCCCACACCTTGGCGGTCATTTTGAGCCTATTCCCGTCCAATTCCGTGACGGGCCGTTTTGATTCTAACGAAAGGCCCCTTTTTAACAGGCCGCCGACCTTGGGGGCCGTTTTTGAAGGGCTTGGGCTATCCCAGCATTCCAAGTGAATAGCTGGAAAAATTCGCCTTGGCCTGGGCTTCGGAACGCTGGCTTCGGTTTGTTCGTGCGACGTTTCTAAGCGCCTCAAATAAGGGGACGAAGTTAACTGGCAGTGCTGTAGCATAGGCCAGCCCCAGTTTATATTAAACTCTAAATAGAGAATGGTATTGAATCAAAACCCAAACTTGGAATTGAAACTTCATATTTTAACACATGATTCCCCACACCTTGGCGGTCATTTTGAGCCTATTCCCGTCCAATTCCGTGACGGGCCGTTTTGATTCTAACGAAAGGCCCCTTTTTAACAGGCCGCCGACCTTGGGGGCCGTTTTTGAAGGGCTTGGGCTATCCCAGCATTCCAAGTGAATAGCTGGAAAAATTCGCCTTGGCCTGGGCTTCGGAACGCTGGCTTCGGTTTGTTCGTGCGACGTTTCTAAGCGCCTCAAATAAGGGGACGAAGTTAACTGGCAGTGCTGTAGCATAGGCCAGCCCCAGTTTATATTAAACTCTAAATAGAGAATGGTATTGAATCAAAACCCAAACTTGGAATTGAAACTTCATATTTTAACACATGATTCCCCACACCTTGGCGGTCATTTTGAGCCTATTCCCGTCCAATTCCGTGACGGGCCGTTTTGATTCTAACGAAAGGCCCCTTTTTAACAGGCCGCCGACCTTGGGGGCCGTTTTTGAAGGGCTTGGGCTATCCCAGCATTCCAAGTGAATAGCTGGAAAAATTCGCCTTGGCCTGGGCTTCGGAACGCTGGCTTCGGTTTGTTCGTGCGACGTTTCTAAGCGCCTCAAATAAGGGGACGAAGTTAACTGGCAGTGCTGTAGCATAGGCCAGCCCCAGTTTATATTAAACTCTAAATAGAGAATGGTATTGAATCAAAACCCAAACTTGGAATTGAAACTTCATATTTTAACACATGATTCCCCACACCTTGGCGGTCATTTTGAGCCTATTCCCGTCCAATTCCGTGACGGGCCGTTTTGATTCTAACGAAAGGCCCCTTTTTAACAGGCCGCCGACCTTGGGGGCCGTTTTTGAAG
>CAKZFK010000146.1:25000-31497 GCA_936440205.1 Lepidonotus clava | reverse complement strand
CTCTGGTCTTTGTCCCTGCTACGAACTGCTCCGTGCGTGCACAGAAAGTGCCGAGACGCTTTGGCAGTCTCTGGTCTTTGGTCCTGCTACCCACTGCTCCGTGCGTGCACAGAAAGTGCCGAGAGGCTGCTGCCAGTCTTTGGCCCTGCTACCCTCTGCTCCGTGCGTGCACAGAAAGTGCCGAGAGGCTGCTGCCAGTCTCTGGTCTTTGTCCCTGCTACGAACTGCTCCGTGCGTGCACAGAAAGTGCCGAGAGGCTTTGGCAGTCTCTGGTCTTTGTCCCTGCTACCCACTGCTCCGTGCGTGCACAGAAAGTGCCGAGAAGCTTTGGCAGTCTCTGGTCTTTGGTCCTGCTACCCACTGCTCCGTGCGTGCACAGAAAGTGCCGAGAGGCTGCTGCCAGTCTTTGGCCCTGCTACCCTCTGCTCCGTGCGTGCACAGAAAGTGCCGAGAGGCTGCTGCCAGTCTCTGGTCTTTGTCCCTGCTACCCACTGCTCCGTGCGTGCACAGAAAGTGCCGAGAAGCTTCGGCAGTCTCTGGTCTTTGGTCCTGCTACCCTCTGCTCCGTGCGTGCACAGAAAGTGCCGAGACGCTGCTGCCAGTCTTTGGCCCTGCTACCCTCTGCTCCGTGCGTGCACAGAAAGTGCCGAGAGGCTGCTGCCAGTCTCTGGTCTTTGTCCCTGCTACCCACTGCTCCGTGCGTGCACAGAAAGTGCCGAGAGGCTTTGGCAGTCTCTGGTCTTTGGCCATGCTACCCACTGCTCCGTGCGTGCACAGAAAGTGCCGAGAGGCTGCTGCCAGTCTTTGGCCCTGCTACCCACTGCTCCGTGCGTGCACAGAAAGTGCCGAGAGGCTTTGGCAGTCTCTGGTCTTTGGTCCTGCTACCCACTGCTCCGTGCGTGCACAGAAAGTGAGTCTGGCTGCTGCTCAGAGCCTGGCAGTGTTTGGTCTTTGGCCCTGTCCCTGCTCCGTGCGTGCACAGAAAGTAAGTGCGACTGCTTGAGAGAGCCTGAAGTTCTGCCCCAGTCTCTGGTCTTTGGCCCTGCTACCCTCTGCTCCGTGCGTGCACAGAAAGTGCCGAGAGGCTGCTGCCAGTCTTTGGCCCTGCTACCCTCTGCCACGCTGCGACCGGACGTCCGCCGGAGTCGTGCTGGGACTCGAATCGAAGCCCACACTCTCCCCTTCGAAACGCTGCCTGGTTTGAGTCGACGCGACTTGCGGATCCAGAGATATTTGCGATGCGGCTCCGTCCACAAGGGGCGTGGACGGAGCCGCATTCAGCACTGCTCCTCACCCGGGCCTCCCACGGGGCTGATCTGGGGCTCGAATCGAAGCTCAGCTCACGACCTACGAGGCGAACTTCGAACGGAGTCCCTGCGATCGACGGATCCAGAGATGTTAGCTCCGTCCCTAATTCTTATGCGGGATTTACCCCACGATAGCCCGTCAGGGGCCCGAGTCTCCTTAACCGGGGATCCCCGAGACTCCGTCCGTAGACCACCTCGTAGGGCAGGTCCTGAGCTTCGATTCGAGCCCAAGATCAGCCCTGTGGGTCGAGCGGTTGAGGCGCTGTGCTCGTTGCGGCTCCGTCCACACCCCTCGTGCGTGCACAGAAAGTGAGGAAAAGGGCTGACGGACAAAACGGGCCTTCCGGGGCCTGTATCTCCTCAACCGGCGATCGCAGGGACTCCGTTCGAAGTTCGCCTTGTAGGTCAGGTGCTGAACTTCGATTCGAGCCCCAGATCAGCCCCGTGGGAGGCCCGGGTGAGGCACAGTGCTGAATGCGGCTCCGTCCACGCCCCTTGTGGACGGAGCCGCATCGCTAATATCTCTGGATCCGCAAGTCGCGTCGACTCAAACGAGAGTGCGTTTCGAAGGGGAGAGTCTGGGCTTCGATTCGAGCCCCGGCACGCCTCCGCCGGACGTCCGGTCGATGCGGGGCTCTCATTTAAGCGACGAAAAAGGGTAAAAACGGCCTTCCGGGGCCCGTACCTCGAGAGCGGGGAATTCCAGGGATTCCCCGTCGAGTGCATCTTGTAGAGGAGGTCCTGGGCTTCGATTCGAGCCCGAGATCACCTCCGTAGGACGATCGGTCGAGGCGCGGTGCTCATTGCGGCTCCGTCCACACCCCTCGTGCGAGACGGTAGCGGCTACGGGCCAAACTCACTTTGTCAGGATGGTAGCGGCTACGCGTCCGTCAGGATCGCTAAACCAAGCCAGAGGACGGCGGCGGTTTCAGTCGAAAAATTTCTAAGTCCGAAATTTCCGGTTTTCGTCCCCTCAGGCGTCTCCTCCTAGCCCGACGGGCCTGAAATTTCGCCTATGGGGGCCAACTCGGCCTGCCGCATCTTTTTGTCGGGCTGATGGTAGCGGCTACGGGCGCTCCTAACGGCACTTTCTGTGCACGCATGCCGGAAAGCCCTGGGAAATCCCTCGATATCTCTGGAACCGCAAGTCGCGTCGACTCAAACGAGAGTGCGTTTCGAAGGGGAGAGTCTGGGCTTCGATTCGAGCCCCGGCACGCCTCCGCCGGACGTCCGGTCGATGCGGGGCTCTCATTTAAGCGACGAAAAAGGGTAAAAACGGCCTTCCGGGGCCCGTACCTCGAGAGCGGGGAATTCCAGGGATTCCCCGTTGAGTGCATCTTGTAGAGGAGGTCCTGGGCTTCGATTCGAGCCCGAGATCAACTCCGTAGGACGAGCGGTCGAGGCGCGGTGCTCATTGCGGCTCCGTCCACACCCCTCGTGCGTGCACAGAAAGTGAAACGGCCGCCGTCCAGGATGGTAGCGGCTACGCTTCTGTCAGGATCGCTAAACCAAGCCAGAGGACGGCGGCGGTTTCAGTCGAAAAATTTCTAAGTCCGAAATTTCCGGTTTTCGTCCTCTCAGGCGTCTCCTCCTAGCCCGACGGGCCTGAAACTTTGCCTATGGGGGCCAACTCGGCCTGCCGCATCTTTTTGTCGGGCTGATGGTAGCGGCTACGGGCGCTCCTAACGGCACTTTCTGTGCACGCATGCCGGAAAGCCCTGGGAAATCCCTCGATATCTCTGGAACCGCAAGTCGCATCGACTCAAACGAGAGTGCGTTTCGAAGGGGAGAGTCTGGGCTTCGATTCGAGCCCCGGCACGCCTCCGCCGGACGTCCGGTCGATGCGGGGCTCTCATTTAAGCGACGAAAAAGGGTAAAAACGGCCTTCCGGGGCCCGTACCTCGAGAGCGGGGAATTCCAGGGATTCCCCGTCGAGTGCATCTTGTAGAGGAGGTCCTGGGCTTCGATTCGAGCCCGAGATCACCTCCGTAGGACGATCGGTCGAGGCGCGGTGCTCATTGCGGCTCCGTCCACACCCCTCGTGCGAGACGGTAGCGGCTACGGGCCAAACTCACTTTGTCAGGATGGTAGCGGCTACGCGTCCGTCAGGATCGCTAAACCAAGCCAGAGGACGGCGGCGGTTTCAGTCGAAAAATTTCTAAGTCCGAAATTTCCGGTTTTCGTCCCCTCAGGCGTCTCCTCCTAGCCCGACGGGCCTGAAATTTCGCCTATGGGGGCCAACTCGGCCTGCCGCATCTTTTTGTCGGGCTGATGGTAGCGGCTACGGGCGCTCCTAACGGCACTTTCTGTGCACGCATGCCGGAAAGCCCTGGGAAATCCCTCGATATCTCTGGAACCGCAAGTCGCGTCGACTCAAACGAGAGTGCGTTTCGAAGGGGAGAGTCTGGGCTTCGATTCGAGCCCCGGCACGCCTCCGCCGGACGTCCGGTCGATGCGGGGCTCTCATTTAAGCGACGAAAAAGGGTAAAAACGGCCTTCCGAGGCCCGTACCTCGAGAGCGGGGAATTCCAGGGATTCCCCTTCGAGTGCATCTTGTAGAGGAGGTCCTGGGCTTCGATTCGAGCCCAAGATCACCTCCGTAGGACGAGCGGTCGAGGCGCGGTGCTCATTTCCCCGCCCGTGCGTGCACAGAAAGTGCGAAACGCTAAACCAAGCCAGAGGACGGCGGCCGTCTCACTCGATCGCTAAACCAAGCCAGAGGACGGCGGCGGTTTCACTCGAAAAATTTCAAAGTCCAACATTTTTGGGTTTTCGGCCCCTCAGGCCGTTTTGCCCCGGTGCTCGTTGCGGCTCGTGCGAGACGGTAGCGGCGACGGGCCAAACTCACTTTGTCAGGATGGTAGCGGCTACGCGTCCGTCAGGATCGCTAAACCAAGCCAGAGGACGGCGGCGGTTTCAGTCGAAAAATTTCTAAGTCCGAAATTTCCGGTTTTCGTCCTCTCAGGCGTCTCCTCCTAGCCCGACGGGCCTGAAACTTCGCCTATGGGGGCCAACTCGGCCTGCCGCATCTTTTTGTCGGGCTGATGGTAGCGGCTACGGGCGCTCCTAACGGCACTTTCTGTGCACGCATGCCGGAAAGCCCTGGGAAATCCCTCGATATCTCTGGAACCGCAAGTCGCGTCGACTCAAACGAGAGTGCGTTTCGAAGGGGAGAGTCTGGGCTTCGATTCGAGCCCCGGCACGCTCTCCGCCGGACGTCCGGTCGATGCGGGGCTCTCATTTAAGCGACGAAAAAGGGTAAAAACGGCCTTCCGAGGCCCGTTCCTCGAGAGCGGGGAATTCCAGGGATTCCCTTTCGAGTGCATCTTGTAGAGGAGGTCCTGGGCTTCGATTCGAGCCCAAGATCACCTCCGTAGGACGAGCGGTCGAGGCGCGGTGCTCATTTCCCCGCCCGTGCGTGCACAGAAAGTGCGAAACGCTAAACCAAGCCAGAGGACGGCGGCCGTCTCACTCGATCGCTAAACCAAGCCAGAGGACGGCGGCGGTTTCACTCGAAAAATTTCAAAGTCCAACATTTTTGGGTTTTCGGCCCCTCAGGCCGTTTTGCCCCGGTGCTCGTTGCGGCTCGTGCGAGACGGTAGCGGCGACGGGCCAAACTCACTTTGTCAGGATGGTAGCGGCTACGCGTCCGTCAGGATCGCTAAACCAAGCCAGAGGACGGCGGCGGTTTCAGTCGAAAAATTTCTAAGTCCGAAATTTCCGGTTTTCGTCCTCTCAGGCGTCTCCTCCTAGCCCGACGGGCCTGAAATTTCACCTAGAGGGCCTACTCACCCTGCCGCATCTTTTTGTCGGGCTGAGGTTAGTGGCTGCGATCGCTCCTAGGGGGCGCTTTTGGCTTCCGAAGATTTCAAGGGCCCGGAATCGCCGGAATCGCCAAAATCGCCGAGGATTCCAATACCTACAAAGATGCGCCTAAAGGTCCCCTACACCATGCAAAAAGAACGGAGTCGATCCGTCGAGCGGTTAACGAATGAGAGCCCGAAAACCGCCGTTTTTCCCCGTGACGCGGGTCAGAAAACCTCACTGCGTTTCCCTTATATAGGGGGGTGTCCTCAGCCGCAGCTCTCAAAAATTTTCTAAGTCCAAAAACGCGCTGGGGCAGGCGTTTGGGCTGCGCGCGTCGCAACCGCTCGCGGCAGCGACGCGAGACTTGGGAACTAGGCCCTTCTCGAGCTGCCGGACGCGCTGGCGAGGTCCGCCGGAGGCCTGGGTCGAGCGTTTGGCCGCGGCGGGAGGACAGAAACGCGCTGGGGCAGGCGTTCGGGCTGCGCGCGTCGCTACGGCTCGACGCAGCGACGCGAGACTTGGGAACTAGGCCCTTCTCGAGCTGCCGGACGCGCTGGCGAGGTCCGCCGGAGGCCTGGGTCGAGCGTTTGGCCGCGGCGGGAGGACAGAAACGCGCTGGGGCAGGCGTTCGGGCTGCGCGCGCCGCTACGGCTCGCCGCAGCGACGCGAGACTTGGGAAGTGAATCCGCGGCCGTCCGCCGGCCTGGCGTAACGATCCGTCGACGCTCGACGCAGGCTCTGGCCTGCGGCGGGAGAAGGTATGGTGAAACGGCGGCGCCGGCGAGAGGCTGCCGAGCAGGGTTTGGTGAAACGGCGGCGCCGGCGAGAGGCTGCCGAGCAGGGTTTGGTGAAACGGCCGCGCCGGCGAGAGGCTGCCTAGCAGGTTTTGGGGCTCAGACGCAGGATTTGGGCCGGTTTCGAGGTAGCCGCGAGACCGCCGACGCCGTACGCAGGCTCTGGCCTGCGGCGGGAGAAGGTGTGGTGAAACGGCGGCGCCGGCGAGAGGCTGCCGAGCAGGGTTCGGTGAAACGGCGGCGCCGGCGAGAGGCTGCCGAGCAGGGTTTGGTGAAACGGCCGCGCCGGCGAGAGGCTGCCTAGCAGGTTTTGGGGCTCAGACGCAGGATTTGGGCCGGTTTCGAGGTAGCCGCGAGACCGCCGACGCCGTACGCAGGCTCTGGCCTGCCGCGGGGGAGGGCGGGGGGTCGTGACGCGGGTCAGAAAACCTCACTGCGTCTCCCTTATATGAGGACCCGCCTGGGCCCGTGGCTTAGGGCTGCGGACTGCCTCCCTCGGGGTCTGGAGGGGGGAGGGCGGGGGGTCGTGACGCGGGTCAGAAAACCTCACTGCGTCTCCCTTATATGAGGAGGGCGCCGGCCGGAGAGC
>CAKZFK010000146.1:12500-15000 GCA_936440205.1 Lepidonotus clava | reverse complement strand
GCCCCTTGTGGACGGAGCCGCATCGCTAATATCTCTGGATCCGCAAGTCGCGTCGACTCAAACGAGAGTGCGTTTCGAAGGGGAGAGTCTGGGCTTCGATTCGAGCCCCGGCACGCCTCCGCCGGACGTCCGGTCGATGCGGGGCTCTCATTTAAGCGACGAAAAAGGGTAAAAACGGCCTTCCGGGGCCCGTACCTCGAGAGCGGGGAATTCCAGGGATTCCCCGTCGAGTGCATCTTGTAGAGGAGGTCCTGGGCTTCGATTCGAGCCCGAGATCACCTCCGTAGGACGATCGGTCGAGGCGCGGTGCTCATTGCGGCTCCGTCCACACCCCTCGTGCGAGACGGTAGCGGCTACGGGCCAAACTCACTTTGTCAGGATGGTAGCGGCTACGCGTCCGTCAGGATCGCTAAACCAAGCCAGAGGACGGCGGCGGTTTCAGTCGAAAAATTTCTAAGTCCGAAATTTCCGGTTTTCGTCCCCTCAGGCGTCTCCTCCTAGCCCGACGGGCCTGAAATTTCGCCTATGGGGGCCAACTCGGCCTGCCGCATCTTTTTGTCGGGCTGATGGTAGCGGCTACGGGCGCTCCTAACGGCACTTTCTGTGCACGCATGCCGGAAAGCCCTGGGAAATCCCTCGATATCTCTGGAACCGCAAGTCGCGTCGACTCAAACGAGAGTGCGTTTCGAAGGGGAGAGTCTGGGCTTCGATTCGAGCCCCGGCACGCCTCCGCCGGACGTCCGGTCGATGCGGGGCTCTCATTTAAGCGACGAAAAAGGGTAAAAACGGCCTTCCGGGGCCCGTACCTCGAGAGCGGGGAATTCCAGGGATTCCCCGTTGAGTGCATCTTGTAGAGGAGGTCCTGGGCTTCGATTCGAGCCCGAGATCAACTCCGTAGGACGAGCGGTCGAGGCGCGGTGCTCATTGCGGCTCCGTCCACACCCCTCGTGCGTGCACAGAAAGTGAAACGGCCGCCGTCCAGGATGGTAGCGGCTACGCTTCTGTCAGGATCGCTAAACCAAGCCAGAGGACGGCGGCGGTTTCAGTCGAAAAATTTCTAAGTCCGAAATTTCCGGTTTTCGTCCTCTCAGGCGTCTCCTCCTAGCCCGACGGGCCTGAAACTTTGCCTATGGGGGCCAACTCGGCCTGCCGCATCTTTTTGTCGGGCTGATGGTAGCGGCTACGGGCGCTCCTAACGGCACTTTCTGTGCACGCATGCCGGAAAGCCCTGGGAAATCCCTCGATATCTCTGGAACCGCAAGTCGCATCGACTCAAACGAGAGTGCGTTTCGAAGGGGAGAGTCTGGGCTTCGATTCGAGCCCCGGCACGCCTCCGCCGGACGTCCGGTCGATGCGGGGCTCTCATTTAAGCGACGAAAAAGGGTAAAAACGGCCTTCCGGGGCCCGTACCTCGAGAGCGGGGAATTCCAGGGATTCCCCGTCGAGTGCATCTTGTAGAGGAGGTCCTGGGCTTCGATTCGAGCCCGAGATCACCTCCGTAGGACGATCGGTCGAGGCGCGGTGCTCATTGCGGCTCCGTCCACACCCCTCGTGCGAGACGGTAGCGGCTACGGGCCAAACTCACTTTGTCAGGATGGTAGCGGCTACGCGTCCGTCAGGATCGCTAAACCAAGCCAGAGGACGGCGGCGGTTTCAGTCGAAAAATTTCTAAGTCCGAAATTTCCGGTTTTCGTCCCCTCAGGCGTCTCCTCCTAGCCCGACGGGCCTGAAATTTCGCCTATGGGGGCCAACTCGGCCTGCCGCATCTTTTTGTCGGGCTGATGGTAGCGGCTACGGGCGCTCCTAACGGCACTTTCTGTGCACGCATGCCGGAAAGCCCTGGGAAATCCCTCGATATCTCTGGAACCGCAAGTCGCGTCGACTCAAACGAGAGTGCGTTTCGAAGGGGAGAGTCTGGGCTTCGATTCGAGCCCCGGCACGCCTCCGCCGGACGTCCGGTCGATGCGGGGCTCTCATTTAAGCGACGAAAAAGGGTAAAAACGGCCTTCCGAGGCCCGTACCTCGAGAGCGGGGAATTCCAGGGATTCCCCTTCGAGTGCATCTTGTAGAGGAGGTCCTGGGCTTCGATTCGAGCCCAAGATCACCTCCGTAGGACGAGCGGTCGAGGCGCGGTGCTCATTTCCCCGCCCGTGCGTGCACAGAAAGTGCGAAACGCTAAACCAAGCCAGAGGACGGCGGCCGTCTCACTCGATCGCTAAACCAAGCCAGAGGACGGCGGCGGTTTCACTCGAAAAATTTCAAAGTCCAACATTTTTGGGTTTTCGGCCCCTCAGGCCGTTTTGCCCCGGTGCTCGTTGCGGCTCGTGCGAGACGGTAGCGGCGACGGGCCAAACTCACTTTGTCAGGATGGTAGCGGCTACGCGTCCGTCAGGATCGCTAAACCAAGCCAGAGGACGGCGGCGGTTTCAGTCGAAAAATTTCTAAGTCCGAAATTTCCGGTTTTCGTCCTCTCAGGCGTCTCCTCCTAGCCCGACGGGCC
>CAKZFK010000145.1:0-31508 GCA_936440205.1 Lepidonotus clava | reverse complement strand
ACCCATCGACTTTCCCGAACCGGGATAGGTGCCCATCGAGCGGCGTTCCATGATCCACGGCCAACCCTCGCGCTGGTCGCGCATGTCATCGGGCGCGGGAGCGATGGGCATGCGTGCCGTCTGCACATCGGCCTCTTCTTCAAACCGCTGGAACGACGACGACAGGTGCAGGATTGCTCCACCTGACTGGCGGGCTACGACTGCACGGGTGCAGAAGCTGCGGCCGTTGCGAAGCCGGTCGACTTCGTAGCGAATCGGTTCTTTCGGGTCCCCGCCTCGAATGAAGTACGCATGAAGCGAGTGCGGGTGGAAACCCTCGTCAACCGAGTGCAGCGCTGCTCGTAGTGCCTGCGCAACCACCTGACCGCCGTACACGCGGCCCCACTCATACGGTGGGCTCAACCCAGCCCATGTGTCGGGGCCGTGCGATTCGAGCTGCATGACCTGAGCAAAGGTCTTGGGTGGTTCCACGCGCTGAGTTTAGGACAGTCTTGGGCTGGGCTCGCTAAGAGACCGGCCGTGAGACGTAGCGCCAGCCTTGTTCGGTTTCGGCTGCGGCGACGCAGTCGGTACCGAGAAGCCAGAGCGCCTTGGGGATCGGCGTCGGGTCGTAGCGGTACATCTCGGGGAACGACTTCTGCAGCGCTTGCGTGGCCTCGACGGCGTGGTAGTGGGGGATGCGGGAGAACAGGTGGTGCGTGGCGTGGGTTGAACCAATGTGATGATGAAGCTTGTCGAACACGCGACCGTACGGCCGGTCGATGGAGCAGAACGCACCACGTACGTAGCTCCACTCGTCGTTGTCGTAGTGCGGCGTGTCACGGCCGGTGTGATGGAGCCAGGTGTAGGTGACGAGCCACGCATTGTTGACCAGGTACGGGCCGACGTAGACCGCAAGCACGAGCCACGGGGCTGGTCGCAATAGCCCACCACGTGAGGAGCGCAAGGACCGCAAGCACGCCAAGTGTCGAGCCGACGACACGCCGGGTGAATCGGGCCGGGAAGAGGTGATTGGTGTAGGGCTTCCATGGCCAGAAGTGGTTGGTGCGGCCTTCGCCTTCGCCAGGGATTGCACCGGTCAGTAGATAGATGGGCCAACCCAGAAGCAGGTGAACGGTGATGTTGTAGATGGCGTACGAGCGTCGACCGAGCTTGTTGCGCCGCCCCAGTGCCTTACGGCCCGATGGCAGGTCCGCACGCAGCGGCACATGGGTCTCACCCTCGCTCATGTGATTCGTCTTTGCATGATGCAGTGCGTGGCTGCGTTGCCAGCTGAAGTACGGGACCAGAAGCGACGAGTGCAAGATGAAGCCGACGGCGCTCTGCAGGCGGCGATTCGTCGAGAACGCGCCGTGCCCACATTCGTGGGCGACGACCCATGCGCCGCACGCGAAGGTGCCAACGACGATCGCGTACGCGATCCACGCCGGGAGCCAGGCCCAAGTGAGTGGCATGAACATCGTGGCCAGCAGAGCAGGCACGACGGTCAGTGCGACGGACATGGCTGCGTAGCTGAGCGACCGGACGGTGTTGCGTTCGAAGACATGAGCGGGCAGTGCCGCATGTACATCGGCTTTCGATGGCACATCGGCGATCGCTACTTCGCGGCGTGACGTAGTCATAGTCATGTAGAGGGGGTGTCCTGGTGCGGGGATACGGGCGCTGGAGTCGCGCGGTTCGTGCCACCGCCGACGAAACGATGTGTGCGACTCCCATCGCGTACAGGTTGTTCGTCCCGAGGCGACCTCGGTTCGTTACACACTTTTGTGTGAACTTCTTGCATGGTTCGGTTGCCTAGTCCCGAAGCCCGTTGGCCACCGCCTCTAGGCTCGATCAGCAGTGACGCCTACTCCCGAGCCGCCCAAGAACACCGCCAACCCGCTGCGGTCGTTCAAAGAGCGCAACGTGCGGATCTTTTTCGGCGGCATCGCTATCAGCAGCGCCGGCACATGGGCGCAACTCACGGTGTTGGTCTTGCTTGTCCGCGAGCTGGGCGGAGGCGGCGTCGAGCTCGGCATCGTCACGGCCTGCCGGTTCGCTCCGTTGCTGTTCCTTGGGCTATACGCCGGTGCCGTTGCCGATCGCGTGGACCGCCATCGCCGCACCATGCAATTGCAGGCCGCGTTGGGCGTTCTCGCACTCGTGCTTGGGTTCATTGACTGGTTCGACTGGGAGACCCTGCCGCTGTTGTACGTGCTGTCGACGGCGCAGGGCTTCCTCACCGCGTTTGACAACCCCACCCGCCGCACGATGGTGACCGAGATGGTGCCGCCGGCTCAGTTGGCGAACGTGCTCGCGCTGAGCACTTCGGTGATGACAGGCTCTCGGCTCGTCGGTCCAGCACTCGGTGCAGTGTTGGCTACCACGATTGGCACCCATGGTGCGTTCTTCGTGAACGGCTTCAGCTACTTGGTGTTTCTCTTCGCCATGAACACGATGGACACATCGCGATTTCACCTGCTGCCACGAAGTAAGAAGTCAGGCACACCGATTCGTGACGGGTTGCGGGAGATCTGGGCCGACCCCGTGCTGCGCATCACGATTGTCGGGTTTGCGCTGATCTCAACCTTCGGCTTTAACCACACGGTTGCATTCCCGCTCACGATCACTGAACGGCTCAACCAACCGGACGAGGTCTATGGGTATCTGCTGTCGGTGATGAGCATCGGCAGTTTGGCCGGGTCGCTCACCGTGGCGCGTTTCGTTGTGGTGTCGCAACGATTCATGCTGACGTGCATGTTCTTTCTAGGTGCATCGCTGACAGCCTTCTCGTTTGTGACGGCGACGTGGTTGGCGTTCGTTCTCGTCGTGCCGCTGGGAGCAAGCATGACGTCGTATCTGAACTCGTCGAACATCATTGTGCAGCAACGCACGAGCCCTGAGATTCGCAGCCGCGTACTCGCACTCATCAGCGTGGTCTTTCTTGGAAGCACGCCCATCGGCGGTCCCATCACCGGCATCATCGGCGATACGGCTGGCGCTCTCTGGGCGAACCTGTACGCCGGCTTGATCACGAGTGCCGTGGTCGTCGTGACCTTACCGCTGCTGAAACTCGTCACCGGTTCGATGAACCCTGCTGAGACAGCCCAAGTGCCCGCTCGGAAGTAGAATTTCCGAAGCATCGGGAACCAAAGCGACCAGCTAGGGGTGTACCAAGTAATGGACATCTCTGCGACGGCGCATACAACCGTGGCACGCACATCGACAGGGCGGTCGGCAAACGCGACCGATGTCTCGCGTACACGTCCCGCGTTCGATGTCTTCTACCAGCAGCATGTCGAGAGGATCATCGCCGCCCTCGCGATTACCTTGCACGACCCTGAGCTTGCGGCCGACGCAACGAACGAAGCCATGACGAGGGCCTTCCAACGTTGGGCGAAGATCTCGGCCTACGACAGTCCGGCGGCGTGGGTCTACCGGGTTGGCCTGAACTGGGCGCTGTCCTGGAAGCGACGTCGCCGTCGCGAGCGGGATCGGCCGGTTCACTTGACCTCGGAAATCTTCGAACCGAACTCTCGCGACGACAGCTTGGACATTGCCCTGCGTGCGCTGCCGGTCGAACACCGGGCAGTCGTGGTTTGTCGCATTCATCTCGACTGGTCTGTCGAGCAGACGGCTCAAGCATTAGACGTCGCACCCGGCACCGTAAAGAGCCGCCTGGCTCGCGCGCTCGCAAAGCTGCGCGAATCGATCGACGGCCTACGGGAACACGAGTGACAAGGAGACGACGGATGACTGTGGACTTCGAAACGGAACTGCGAGCGTTGATGGACCGGAGCGCTACAGCCGTCGACGTGAGCGAAACACCCGACGCCGCCGAGGTCGAGCGGCGGGCGGCGCAGCGCAGTCGTCGACGCCAGATGGGTGGTGCATTTGCCACGCTGGTGGTCGTCGCCGTACTCACGATTGGTGTCGGTCTTGGCCAGCGCAGCGAGCCTTCGCAGCAGGTGTTTGCCGCAAGCGCCGAAGGTCCGTTGGCCCCAGGCAATGTTGTCTTCGACGGCGAGCGTTACGTCGGCATCTCGGTCATCAACCCCGAAGACGTCGACCACCTTGGCAATGCGCAGGCAGCCATTGTTGTCTCAACTGACGGGATGATCTGGGAGTGGCTCGCAGAAGATCCGGTGTTTTTGGTTCGGGGCCCGCAACTGCGTCTTCACAATGGCATTTTTCACGTCGTGTCTGTGGTGCGCTCGCAGGACGTCGCATCGGCTTCGACGGAGGTGCAGTACGAGCTTCTCCACGCATCGTCGGCGGATCTGGAGGGCTGGGAGGAGGATCGATATGTGTTGCCCTCCAACGTCGCCAGCGCCCGCGATCTGGTCGCCACGCAAGGGCTCGCTTTCATCGGTGCCGATCCGATTGTGCAGCTCGTGTCGGTACCCGATGCTCTGGCAGAGTCTGGAGTCGCGGCGCTCAGATTGGCTCCCGATGAGCTCTGCGAGGTTGCTCAGTACGAGGCCACGGTGGCGGTACGAAAGTGCGGCGAGCAAGACATCGAGTATGTCGAGCGTGACGAGCCGCTTCCTCAGTCACTGCGCCAAACCGTGGTGCTGCTGCAGGTCGGAGAACTTCGAACTGTCGAGCTCCCGGAGCCCGAAGGAGATGCCGGATCGGTGTCCGGGCGTGCCTACGGCCCCGACGTGCTTTACCAGACAAGCGATGGGGTTGGATTGAGCGGTGCGTCGATTTTCGAGTCTTCGAACGGCGTGGACTGGTCACGAGTCGATATCGGCCGTGAACCTTCCCCGCTGTTGGCGGTGCGCGGTGACGAACGGTTGTTTCGCTCATGGCGCGAGATTCGGCGCTTCGGTAGCGACGACCCGGTCAAGGGGATGGGGTACTCGTCCGACGGTGGCGAGACGTGGATCGACGTTCGGCTTGAGGAGTCTTTACCCGATGCACCACTCGGTCTCGCCAACTTCAGTGACCTGACGGCATTCGAGGGGGGATGGCTGTTGCTTGTCCATCGAACCTGGGACGCCGACCTGCAGGTCGAAGGCGTCGATCGTGGGCCGAATTTCCCGTCGGACTACCGGGTGGCAGTTGATGGCTATGTGCTCGAGGGGCACGCCCCTTTCGGTGCAGCCGAGCTGCGAGATCCGACCGGGCTCGTCGTTCGCTCGTGGGAGCAGCTCGAGTTGACGAATCCTCACTGGTCAGGTCTCGACGTCGTCGACGAAGGCATTGCCATTGCAGCGGTCGAAGGCGGCGAGCCGCTCGTGACCATCTCGTTCGCTCAGTGGCGGGCACTCGTGAGCCCTTATGGTCCGAACACCTCGGACGTCCTCTTCTCGTCCGATGGGCTGACGTGGTCAGTGGTGGACTCGTCGAGTGGGACGCGACGTTTGCTTGCGGTCGGCGACGGCGAGATTCTGCTGCAGCGGTTCGAGATCGGCCTGCACTCGCATTACATCTCGCCGGTCGAGATCGTGACGCTTCCGACAGATGCCGAGCGAGAGGCCGAGTAGCGAACCTGTGAGCGCTGGCGCCGCCCAAATTCACGTTGGAATGCACATCGCGACCAGATTCACGTTGTGATGCACGTGGAGCGTCGATCTGAACGTAAATTTCTTTCCGAGGTGGATCGCGACGAAAGTTTGGTGGGGCTGGTGGGCAGGGGGGTGAGGCGTCCGTCAGGCGTGGTGGTAGGGGTGGCCGGCCAGAATGGTTTCGGCGCGGTAGATCTGTTCGATCGCGATTGTTCGGGCGAGTTCGTGCGGAAGCGTCAGTGCGCCCAGGTTCACGAGCCGATCGGCCCGGTGCAAGAAGGCGTCGTCGAGCCCATAGCTCGTGCCGATGACTGCCGCCACCTTGCGCGGTCGAGCATCAGCCAGCGCCGATGCGAACTTGGCCGACGTGTAACTCTTGCCGCGTTCGTCGAACACCAGCACGAAGACGCCGTCGGTGCAGTGCGGTGCCAACAGCTTGGTTGCGTTGGCCTTTACCGCGTCGGCCCCGTCGCCCTTCTCGCGCAAAATCACGTGTCGAAAGTTGCCCGCCTTGGTCAACCGCTGCTCGTACACCTGCAGAATTGGCTTCCACATCGCCTTGGGCTTACCGAAGCTCAGCAGCGTGATATCGGGCAGGTGTCCCACGGTTGGACCCTACCCGCGACCGTATTCCCGAATTCGCCTCTAGGTGACGTGATTCACCCCGGTCCTTCGAGGTGCGCTCGTGGAGGTAGCCTGACAGGTTCATGGCTATATGGAGTCGTCTTCTCCGTTCCGGCGAAGGCAAGAAGACACGGGCGCTCGAATCGCTGATCCCTGAGATCAACGCACTCGAGCCAGATATCAAGAAGCTCACCGACGACGCGCTCGCGGCAAAGACCGGTGAGTTCCGGCAACGTCTGGAGAACGGTCAGGATCTCAACGACCTGCTGCTCGAGGGGTTCGCAGTTGCGCGTGAAGCAGCGTTGCGCACGATTGGTCAGCGGGCCTACGACGTGCAGCTCATGGGCGGCGCGTGCTTGCACTTCGGCTGGGTAGCCGAGATGAAGACTGGCGAGGGCAAGACGCTCACCTCGGTGCTCCCTGTGTACCTGAACGCGTTGACCGGCAAGGGTGTTCACCAGGTCACCGTGAACGACTACCTGGCCACTCGCGACGCCGAGTGGATGGGCCAGATCCACCAATTCATGGGCCTCGACGTCGGCCTGATCATCCCGGGCAACAACGACCATGCCCACAAAAAGGCCATGTACGGCGCCGACATCACCTACGGCACCAACAACGAGTTCGGCTTCGACTACTTGCGCGACAACATGGCTATGAGCCGCCAGTCGCAGGTACAGCGCGGCCACGCCTTCTGCATCGTCGACGAGATCGACTCCATCCTGGTTGACGAGGCGCGAACCCCGCTGATCATCAGCGGCCGGTTGGCCGACGCCGCTCAGCTCTACTACAAGTTCGCCTCGATCGTCCGTGGCCTGACTCGTGACCTGCACTACGAGGTCGACGAAGAGAAGCGCACGGTGTCGCCGACCGAAGAGGGCATCCATGCTGTCGAGCGAGCCCTCGATATCGACAACCTGTATGACTCAGTCCGTGGCAACTATGTGCATCAGTTCGGCGTTGCGCTGCGAGCTAAAGAGCTCTTCACCCGTGACAAGGAATACATCGTCAACAATGGCGAAGTGAAGATCGTTGACGACTTCACTGGTCGCATCCTTGAAGGCCGCCGGTGGAGCGATGGCCTGCACCAGGCAGTCGAAGCCAAAGAAGGCGTGAAGATCAAGGAAGAGAATCAGACGCTCGCCACGATCACGCTGCAGAACTACTTCCGCCTCTACGAGAAGCTCGCCGGCATGACTGGTACGGCCCAGACCGAGGCCGCCGAACTCCATGCCACCTACGGCCTGCACGTGGTGCAAATCCCTACCAACCTGCCGCTGGTTCGCAAAGACGAAGTGGACTTGGTCTTCAAGACCGAAGAAGCGAAGTACGACGCGGTTGCCGACGACATTGCCGCGCGCCACAAGGAAGGCCAGCCGGTGCTGGTCGGTACGATCTCGGTCGAGAAGAGCGAACAGCTTGGCCGGTTGCTCGAAAAGCGCAACATCCCACACGAGGTGCTCAACGCGAAGCAGCACACTCGTGAGGCCGAAATTGTCACCCAGGCAGGACGTCTGCACTCGGTAACGGTGGCCACCAACATGGCCGGCCGTGGTGTCGATATCTTGCTGGGCGGAAACCCCGAGGGCATGGCGATCAGCGAAGTACGTGCCGAAGGCATCGACCCTGACAGCGACCAAGGCCGCGACAAGGTCGCCAAGCTCGAGTCCAAGTTCAAACTCGAAACCGACGCCGAAGGCGAAGTCGTCCGCGAGATCGGCGGCCTCTACGTAGTAGCGACCGAACGCCACGACAGCCGTCGCATCGACAATCAGCTGCGCGGACGTGCTGGCCGTCAAGGCGACCCTGGCGAAAGCCGGTTCTATCTCTCACTTGAAGACGATCTCATGCGAATCTTCGCAAGTGGTGCCATGGACTGGGTCATGGGCAAGGCCCTTCCCGACGATGTGCCGATTGACTCGAAGATGGTCACCAAGGCCGTCGAGCGTGCGCAAACCACGGTCGAGCAGAAGAACGCAGAGTCACGCAAGAACGTCCTGAAGTACGACGAAGTGATGAACGAACAGCGCAAGGTGATCTACGCCCGGCGCAACCAGATTCTCGATGGCGAAGACCTCCGAGACGAAGCGCTCGAGCGGCTGGCCGAGGCCGTTGATTCCACCATTGGCATCTACTGCGTAAGCAACGTCAAAGAGGACTGGGACCTCGACGGCCTGGTCAACGAGATTCAGGTCATGTGGGACAACGATCTGACGATCGAGTCGATCGATGATTCTGCGGACACCGATGAAATCTACGAACGGCTGATGGCCGACGGCACCGCCGCCTACGAGGGCCGCGAAGCCGAAGTCGGCAACGAGGCCATGCGCGAGATCGAGCGCCAAGTAATGCTGCGCGTTCTCGATACCAAGTGGCGTGAGCACCTGTACGACATGGACTACCTGAAGGAAGGTATCCACCTTCGGGCAATGGGTCAGAAAGATCCGCTGACCGAGTGGCAGCGAGAAGGCTTCGAGATGTTCTCGAGCATGCTCGAACAAGCCGCCCGTGAGTTCGTTGCGTACATCATGCACATCGAAGTTCAACCGGAACCGGAGGAGGGCCCCGCGACCACTGACGTGCAGACGAGCGGTCCAGAAAGCCCGATCGACGGCTCCGCCCTGATCGACGCACGCGCCGCGATGAGCAGCAACAGCGTTCTCGCAGCAGGTAAGGCCGCCGCCGATGGCACCGGTCTGGAAAAGGTCGCCGCCAACCGCACCGCACCCGTCGAAACGGTTGTGCGCACCGCCGATGAAAAGACGCCCCGCAACGCGCCCTGCCCATGCGGCTCAGGGAAAAAGTACAAGCAGTGCCACGGGCGTTGACGCCGGGCTCGCGTTGCTTGCCTTTCACGTAAGCAGGCATTACGAGGAGCGTTTTCGCTGGTTGGCTGCGTCGTTGCCTCGACCCGTGTGGGCCGGTGCTTCCGGGCTCGCGTTGCTTGCCTTTCACGTAAGCAGGCATTACGAGGAGCGTTTTGCTGGTTGGCTGCGTGGTCGCCTCGACCCGTGTGGACCGGTGTTTCCGGACTCGCGTGGCGTTGCTATTGACGGCACAAGACAGCGTTTTCGCTGGTTGGCTGCGTCGTCGCCTCGACCCGCATGGGCCGGTGTTTCCGGGCTCGCGTGGCGTTGCTTTTGCCGTTCGCACACAGCGCGAGGACCCGGTTGCTTTGCTCGGCGAGGTTCCGTAGTCGCCCGACCGCACACCTGTCTGAAATTGACCACGCGCTAGCCGTGCGTCAAGGTGGTGGCTGACGACGGCGCGGAGACCCAAGAAGTGGAAGCATTCGAGCCGATTCCTGCGCGAGCGTGGGCCACGCTGGCCGTCGCCTCGTCGACCGTGGTGCTCATCATCCTTGACTCCGGCTTCGTCGCCCTTGCATTCCCCAAAATCGAAGCCGAGTTCGCTGACACTGATCTGTCGACGCTGTCCTGGATCTCCTCGGGCTATTTCATTTCTCTTGCTGCATTGATGCTCGTAACCGGTCGCCTTGCCGAGCGAGTTGGTCGCCGCCGAGTGTTCATTGGCGGACTCGCCACCTACGCGCTCGGCGCGCTCGCAATGGCAGCGGCAGCGAGCCCACTCCTCGTTATCGGGGCCCGACTGGTGCAGGGCGCCGGAGCTGCAGCGCTCACGCCGGTGTCACTGGCGATCGCCCTGAAGGAATTTCCGACGAGTCGACGGTCGACAGCCATCGGCGGTTGGGCAGTAATCGGAGGCACAAGCGGCGTCATTGCTCCAACCGTTGGCGCAGTCCTCGTCGATGTTTTTGGGTGGCGGGCGCCGTTCATCCTGCTTGCGATCCTCCTTGTCGTGGTCGCTGTGGTGGCGACGCAAGTACTCGACGCTGACCCACAGGCAGATACACCATCGGCGATCGATCTCCCGAGCGTCCCATTGGCCATCGCGGCAGTTGGGGGTGCGGCACTCGCGCTCACCAAGGTGCGCTCCTGGGGCGTACTCGATCAGCGACTCGTCGTCGCTCTCGGCGTGTCGGTCATCGCAGGTGTATGGCTGCTGCACCGCTCGCGATTCGCACCCGGCAGTCTGATTGATCTCACGCTGTTTACAATCCGGTCCTACTCGGTTGGTTCACTCGCATCGGTGTTCACGCAGGCGGGCTTCTTCGCCTTTTTCTTCACCGCTCCACTGTTCTTCACCGAGGTGTGGGGCTACTCGGTGCTGGCCGCTGGACTGGCGTTGGCATTCCATCAGGGAGTTGCGGCGTTGGTTGGCCTGCCACTTGGCCGCCTTGCAGATCGAGTTGGCGTGCGACTGATTGTGGGTTTCGGCGGCTTGGTTGCGGCGTTGTCCTTTGTGCTGATGATCGCATTCGTCGACACTGCACCGAACCTCGGATTCGTCATCCTGCCAGCCTTCGTGCTGGGGGGTATAGGAACAATGGCGAACGGGGCGTTCACGACATCGATTGCGCTGAGGGAGATCAACGATGATGCCCTCACTCGTGCGTCATCGGGCTACTACGTCACGCGACGTTTGGCATCCGGACTTGGTGTCGTCGTCGGCGCAGCGATTCTCAGCGATGGATCAGCGCCTCAGAGTCTCGGCGACTTCAAGATTGTCTGGGCGTTCGCGTGTGCGTGCTATGCCCTATCGGGCTTGGTGGCCTTCGTTGACAGGTAACGGTCGACAGGTAACGACGGTCGTCCGGCCCGGCCGACATCGCTCCACTCGTCACGATCGTTCCATTGTTCGGTTTGCCCCGGCGAACCTGAGATCGTAACCGAGACCGGGAGAGCAGACGTCGAGAAAGCGTCAGAACTGCCGCTTCGGCGGCTAGAAATGGCTCATGCAAGACTTCAGTGGCGAGATCGCTGCGCAAACCAAGCGACTCCGTGAGGCTGAGGTCTATCTGAGCATCGGGGCGCTGCGCGAACGCAAGCCAGAACTCGAAGATGCGGCCGCCGCGCCCGGCCTGTGGGACAACCCCGACGAGGCCCGGGCCGTTACCGGTGAGCTGTCCGCTGTTGCCGACGACCTCGATACCTTCGACAAGCTGAGCGAGCAGATCGACGAAGCGTCCACGCTGCAGGAGCTGGGCGAAGAGATGGACGACGACTCGGTCGAGGCGGAAATCAGTGCAATCCTGCAAGCGGTGAGCCTTGAATTCGATGGGCTTGAGCTTCGCTCGCTGCTCTCAGGCGAGTACGACGAACGAGACGTGGTGGTCTCGCTTCAGTCCGGCGAGGGCGGCACCGACGCGCAGGACTGGGCCGAAATGCTGCTTCGGATGTACCTGAAGTGGGCCGACCAGCGTGGCTTCAAGGTCTCTGTCGAGTCCGCCCACGAGGGCAACGAAGCTGGCTTGAGCTCAGCCGAAGTGATCATCTCGGGTCGCTATGCCTACGGGTGGATGAGAAGTGAGAGCGGTGTGCACCGCCTGGTGCGTATCTCGCCGTTCAACAAAGAAGGCAAACGCCAGACCGCATTCGCTTCGATCAACGTCGTCCCGTTGCTCGATGACCTGAACAGCGAAATCGAGCTTGACCCGAGCGATCTCCGCGTCGACACCTATCGAGCCTCGGGTGCAGGCGGTCAGCACATCAACAAGACCGATTCGGCGGTGCGCATCACCCACTTGCCAACGGGAACCGTCAGTTCGTGTCAGAACGAACGCAGTCAGCACCAGAACCGCGACCGCGCAATGCAGACGTTGAAGGCCAAGCTTCTCGACCTCCAACGTCAAGAACGCGAGGCTGAATTGGCGTCGATCGGCGGCGAGGTTGGCAACGTTGGCTTTGGCAGCCAAATCCGCAGTTATGTGCTGCAGCCTTACGAAATGGTCAAAGACCTTCGCAGCGAATTCGAGACCGGTGATGTGGCGGGTGTGCTTGGTGGGGATATCCAGCCTTTCATGGAGGCCTACCTGCAGTGGCAGCGAGCAAGCGTCTAACCGCGCACGTCGCCGGTGTCACATTTCGACGCTGAGTCGGCAGGGTTGCCACCGAAATGCCATGTCAGCCGAGTATGGTTTGCACGTTCCACCCACGTGTTCGCGCCCGCCAGCGCACGCGCCACGGATCGAGGAAACCCCCACCACCATGATCAAACTCGAGAACGTCTCCAAGGTCTACAAGGGTGATGTTGTTGCGTTGCGCAACATCAGCTGCGAGATCCAAAAGGGCGAGTTTGTGTTCCTGGTCGGCCCGTCGGGCTCCGGGAAGTCGACGTTCATGCGTTTGCTGAACAAGGAAGAAGACCCCGACAACGGCGTGATCTATGTGGCGGGCAAAGACATTGGCCGATTGAGCGGCTGGCGCGTGCCCTTCTTACGGCGCAACATTGGCTGCATCTTTCAGGACTTCAAGCTGCTCGACAATCGCACCGTCTCACAGAACGTGGCATTCGCTCTCGAAGTAATCGGGCGTCCCCGCCACGTGATTTCGACCCAGGTTCCTGCCATTCTCGAACTAGTTGGTCTTAGCCACAAGGCTCACAACTACCCCGAGGAACTGTCCGGCGGTGAACAACAGCGGGTGTCGATCGCTCGGGCATTCGTCAACCGGCCATTGATCTTGCTTGCCGATGAGCCCACGGGCAATCTTGACCCCACAACCTCGGTGGGCATCATGAAGCTGCTCGACCGTATTAACAAGACGGGCACGACCGTCGTCATGGCTACCCACGACCGCGGCATCGTTGACACGATGCGCAAGCGGGTGATCGAACTCGACAGCGGCAACCTGGCACGCGACCAGGCTCGCGGCGTGTACGAGTAGGCCGCCATGAACTTCCGCATCGGAAACCTCTTCCGCGAACTCAGCTACAGCCTGCGCCGCAGCCTGAGCCTCTTTATCGGCACGCTGCTCACCATTCTCATCTCGATGACGGTGCTGGGTGCTGGCCTGGTGCTGAGCGCAGCGGTCGAGACCGCGACCGACAAGTGGAAAGACGGCGTTGAGTTCATCGTCTTCCTCAACCCCGACGCAACCCAGCCCGAGATCTCGTCGGTTACCGACAAGCTCAACGCAAGCCCTGAAATCGAGCGGTTCACGTTCGTCGACAAAGCCGCCGCACACGTCGAGTTTCAGTCGCTTTTCAGCGAGTCCGATCAGGTACAAGAATCAGTGTCGGTCGAGGACATGCCACCGTCGTTCCGCATTGTGCCCGACAACCCCGAATCCGACGTTGTCGAGACATTGGCCGACAGCTTTCGCGACGATCCCGGCGTGTTCCGAGTCGTCGCTGCCGTTGACACCATCAAGGACATCGAGGCAGGCGGTGCAAAGATAAGACAGATCTTCGTGATCGTAGGTTTGGCGCTGCTCGTGTCCGCACTCCTGCTGGTCTACAACACTATTCGCACCACCATCTTTGCTCGACGGCGAGAAGTCGAAGTCATGAGATTGGTGGGCGCCTCGAACTGGTACATCCGTGTGCCGTTCATGGTTGAAGGCGTGTTGCAAGGATTGCTTGGCGGGGCGATCACCTACCCAATCTTACGGTTGTGGAACAACGTGCTTTCCGACATCGGCTCGGGCGACAGCCTCACTCTACTTGCCGATTTGCGGGCTCCCGACCAGACCGTCGTGTTGATCTGGTTGCTCATGACTGCTCTTGGTGCGGTTATCGGCATGGTTGCGTCCGTCGTTGCGCTTTCGCGCTTCCTCGACGTCTAGCGGCGGCCGTGGCGGCGATCACATGATCTCGCACCCGCCTCGATCTCTGCGCGCTCGCTGCGACCGACTGATTCTGCTCACGCTGGTCGCATCGTTACTCCTGGCGCTGCTGACCTTTTCGTCCAACTCCGACGCGGATGCACAAGAGTGCCCCGAGGGCTCGGTGCTCAGCGCCAACGGTGTCACGTGCGAACTCGACATACGTGACACGACCACGGTGTGCCCGGAGGGCCAACAACTCGACGCCGCCGGATTGTTCTGTGAGGAAATTCAGACCGGCGACCCAAACGCGGTGTGTCCGGAAGGCCAGCAGCTCGATGGTGCAGGCTTGTTCTGCGAAGAGATCGTCGACGAAACCGCGATCTGCCCTGCCGGTCAGGAGCTCGATGCAGCTGGTCTCGTTTGCGTCGAAGCCGAGCTTGGCGAGGGCGAAGAGCCAGTTACGACCGCATGCGATGTCGGCTATTCGCTTGGCCGTGATGGCGAGACGTGCATTGCCGATGGGCCATCGTGTGAGAATGACGAGGTCCTCAACGACGATGGCGAGTGTGTCAAGACCTTCCGTTGCCCGGACGACCTTATTCTCGCCAGCGATCTTTTGAGCTGCATCAGCGATCGTTGTCCCGACGGCGAGCTCCTGTCGGTCGATGGCAAGAGATGCGTAACCCCGGGTTCTGATTGTCCTGATGGTTCACCCCGCCCGATAGGCGGTGCCTGCCTCGTCGTCGAGACAATCGAGGGCGAAGATGGTGAGACTGAAGTTGTCGTGCGGTGCGCCGAAGCCGACGCCTTCTGTCAGGCCCGCATCAAGCAGTGCGCTAACGAGCGAGCCGACGGCGCCTCGGACTTGGGCATTGAATGTGCTGACCCGCGAGGAAGCTGCGAGCTTGAAGAACAAGAGTGTGCTGCGAGCAACGACCGGCTCGTCGAGTGCGCCACGCGCGACAGCGACGAAGATGACGCAGACCCGGTTGCGATCGGCCGAGCTGATGATCCCTGCGCCGACCTGTGCCCTGAACTGCACCGCCTTGACCCATCGGGCGAATGCGTCGAGTTTCTCGACCCGCGGCACCCCTGCGTGATCTCCGACACGGTGCCCGCTGGTGTGATCACAAACGCGGCCCTCGAGGGGTACTCGTTCTTGGCCGGCCTGGGACTGTGCGTGACGAGAACCGAGTTCCTGCGTCGTCTGGGCAACTTTGAGGCCGCCGCCGGCGCCGAGGCCGACGCGCTGACCCTGCTGCGAGAGACAACGAGCTCCTACTTGACGATCGAAGGTCAACTCGCCGAACTCGACCAACTCTTGCTCGACGCAGAAACCGAAGTCGAGTCCTTTGCCGCAGCTGCGGCCCAGGCAGACATCGATCGCGCAAACAACGCCAAGCTGCTGCACTACACGCAGAAGGAGCTCGCCCAGGAGCGAGCGTTGCTCAGCGAGGGAGCCCTGCAGGTGTTCGTCGACGGCGGTAGCGACGCCCGAATCGAGGAAGCGATTCTGCGTTCGAGCAACATCACCGAGATCAGCGTGGCACAGGTCTATGGCGCCGTCGTGCTCGACGACCAGGTCGCGAACATTGCCGAAGTCGAAGCCCTCGAGGCGCAGAGTCAGACCTTGGCGGTATCACTCGATCGAGCTGCCGGCGAAGTCGAAGCCTCGCTCGCCGCGGCAGTCTCCTCGGCTGCGGGGCTCGACGCGCTGCGCACCGAAGCGGCGTCGCTTCGCGCCGAGCAGATCGAACGGCGAGACGAAGAAGCCGCGCTTGTAGCCGAACTTCGAGAGAACAAAGCCTCGTTCGCGCAAGAACTTGGCATCTTCGAACAGGCGACGCTCGAGATCACCAGCATCATTGAGCAGACCGAGTTTCGCGTGACTACCTTTGCTGAGTTTGATGGCCTGCTGGCCAACCCAATCCTGCCGGTCACCCGCATCACCTCCGGCTTTGGCCCCCGCCTGCACCCCATCCTGGGCTACGTGCGGAACCACGACGGCGTCGACATCTCCGCCGGATTTGGCGAAGACATCCTGGCGACCGGACCGGGCGTGGTGCAGATTGCGTCTGCGTTCGGCGGGTACGGAAACACGGTTGTAATCGACCACGGCGGAGACTTGCTCACGCTGTATGCGCACATGAGCGTGATCCTGGTTGAGCCAGGCGACGAGGTACAACTTGGTGACACCATCGGCCTGGTGGGGTCAACTGGACTCTCCACGGGCCCTCACCTGCACTTCGAAGTGTGGGAAGACGGTGACCGAGCGGTCGACCCTCGCCCGTACCTTTCCGACGCGGAGTAGATCGAATCGTTTGCACCCTTGGGTGCCAACATTTGCATGGCCGCCGGCACGCACGTTCGAAGCCACGCTCGATAGGGACTAGAGTTGCGAGCGATTCGTAGGCAAGTGGAGGGGCTAACAGAATGCCACATGAAGTACAAGGCGTGGTTGCACGGGCAGAAGGCGAGCCAGTAACGCTGGAGACCATCATCGTTCCTGATCCCGGACCCGGCGAAGCGCTCGTCAAAGTCCAAGCCTGCGGTGTCTGTCATACCGACCTGCATTACCGAGAGGGCGGCATCAACGATGAGTTCCCCTTCTTGCTCGGCCACGAGGCTGCTGGCATCGTCGAGGCGGTCGGCGACGACGTCACCGATGTCGCCCCTGGCGACTATGTAATCCTGAACTGGCGTGCTGTTTGCGGCGACTGCCGGGCCTGCAATCGCGGCGAGCCCCAATACTGTTTCGCAACTCACAATGCGACGCAAAAGATGACCTTGGCCGACGGCACCGAACTCAGCCCCGCCTTGGGCATCGGTGCCTTCGCCGAGAAGACGCTCGTTGCCGCCGGGCAGTGCACCAAGGTGGATCCCGCAGCGAGCCCCGCCGCTGCAGGGTTGCTGGGCTGCGGTGTGATGGCAGGCATCGGTGCCGCCATTAACACCGGCGAAGTAGGACGAGGCGACTCAGTTGCCGTCATAGGCTGCGGTGGTGTCGGGAACGCAGCTGTCTGCGGAAGCGAACTCGCCGGTGCATCCAAGATCATCGCAGTCGACATCGACGACCAGAAGCTGGCCTGGGCCAAAGAGTTTGGCGCCACGCACACCATCAACGCGGTCAACGAAGATGTCGTTGAACGCATCCGCGAGATCACCAATGGCAACGGTGCCGACGTGGTCGTCGAGGCAGTGGGCTTACCCAAGACCTACGAGCAGGCCTTCTACGCTCGGGACCTTGCGGGGACCGTAGTCCTTGTTGGCGTGCCGACTCCCGACATGAAGATCGAGTTGCCGCTTATCGACGTGTTCGGTCGTGGCGGATCGCTCAAATCATCGTGGTATGGCGACTGCTTGCCAAGCCGCGACTTTCCGATGTTGATCGACTTGTATCTTCAGGGTCGCTTGAATCTCGATGGATTCGTGTCGGAAACGATCACCCTCGACGGCGTCGAAGAGGCGTTCCACAAGATGGAACGTGGCGAAGTCTTGCGATCTGTCGTCGAAATTCCATAGCTCCTCTGCGGTGACGGGCCGACGACACGACCGCAGAGTGCATCGGCCAACATGAGAGGTTGGCGGGCGGCTGACCTTGCCGCGGACCGGAGCTGGCACGTTGCCTGGGAACCAACGGAGCTCGCAGCATTCGATTCGTGGCTTGACGCGGTTGACCAACATGTTCTCGCCGCAGAGCCGAATCGCATTGGTGAACTGATAGCGACCGCTCCTACGGTGCTCCTCGATCGAGCCCAAGCAACCCGGCAAGAGCTCATCAGCGGCCGCGGACTCACGCTGCTTTCGGGGCTGGCCAACGACCGGCGGCCATCGGACCGAGCTGTTGCTTTCCTTGCGTTCAGCGCCCTTATGGGTTCGCTTCGGTCGCAGAACGGATCAGGACATCTACTTGGGCATGTCACCGACGTTGGTGCCGATGCAACGGATCCAACGACCCGCATCTACCAGACGAATCAACGCCAGACGTTCCACACGGACTCGACCGATGCCGTGGGCTTGTTTTGCCTGCGCGGTGCGAAGGCAGGCGGCGCATCGATGGTGGTCAATGTCGAAGCGGTGTACGAGCGGATTCAGGCCTCCTCGCCCGAACTTGCGCAACGACTGTTCGAGCCGGTGGCGACCGATCGCCGAGGCGAGCAGCCCGATGGCGAGCTGCCATGGTTTGAGATTCCGGTGCTCTCACGTACCGGAGATCGAATCACCGGGCTCTACCAACGTCAGTACATCGACTCGGCAACAAGATTCGCAGACGCACCGCGCCTGGACGCCGACCACATTCAGGCGCTTGACCTTTTCGACGAGGTCATGAACGATCCCGACATGCACCTCCGGATGGACTTCGCTCCCGGCGATATCCAGCACGTGCACAATCATTCGTTGCTCCACGACCGAACCGGCTTCGTCGACTACGACGATGTCGCAAAGAGGCGCTACCTGATGCGAGTCTGGCTTTCGTTGCCCGGCGATCGTGAGCTTCCCGAGTCGTTCAAACAGCGATATGGATCGATCACCGTTGGTGATCGAGGTGGGATCGTGCTGGCAGACACGAAACCCACCATCTCTTTCGCACCGTGAGTCTGGGATCGCCCGCTAGCCGCCGGCCATAAGGAGGCCAACCTGTTCGCGCGTGGCCTGGTCAGCGGCCAGGTCGGCCACAATTCGGCCCTCGTAGATCACAGCGATTCGGTCGGCAAGACTAAAGATTTCATCGAGCTCGGCCGACACCAGAAGCACCGCGGCTCCACGATCGCGTTCGGCGACGAGCTGCTTGTGAATGAACTCAATGGATCCAACGTCGACGCCGCGGGTCGGTTGCGAGGCGACGACGACGGCGTTGTCGGTGCTGAGTTCTCGGGCCACGATGACCTTCTGCTTGTTGCCGCCAGACAGCGAGCTTGCAGGCGTGTCAATACTGGGCGTCGCCACGTCGTAACGCTCAACGAGTTCAGTCGCGTTGCGGCGAACCGCGCCGAACAGACGCCGACCTCGCGACGCAAACTGCGGTTCGAAGTAGCGATTCAGCACGAGATTGTCAGCGATGGAGTAGCTATCGATGAGCCCGTCTTTCTCGCGATCTTCAGGGATATGAGCAACCCCCAGAGTTGAGATCGCACGGGGAGAAGCTGACGTGACGTCGTGTCCCACAATGGTGACTTCGCCGGCTTCAGAGCGCCGAATACCCGTGATGGCCTCGATGAGCTCTCGCTGACCGTTGCCCTCGACGCCAGCGACCCCAACGATTTCTTGCGCTCGCACGTCGAGGCTCAGCCCGTCGACGGCCACCTGATTACGGTCGTCCTGCACGACCAGGTCACGGATGGACAGCACCGTGTCGCCGGGCGTGCTGTCGCCCTTGTCGATCTGCAAGACCACCGAACGCCCCACCATCATCTCCGCCAGACTTTCCTGGGTGGCGCCAGCAGTGTCCGCGGCGCCGACGACGCGGCCGTCACGCATGACGGTCACGCGATCGGTGACCGCCAGCACCTCGCGCAACTTGTGGGTGATGAAGATGATGGCGACGCCCGAGGCTGCAAGGTCACGCATGACGTGCAACAGCTCATCGGTTTCCTGCGGGGTGAGCACGGCGGTTGGTTCATCGAGAATGAGAATCTCTGCGCCCCGGTACAGCGCCTTAAGAATCTCAACGCGTTGCTGGATGCCAACCGGTAGGTCTTCGACCACGGCCCGTGGATCTACCTCGAGCCGGTACTGCTTGCTGAGCTCCAGAACGCGTTGTTCAGCACTGGCATTATCCAGGAAGATCCCGTCGCGTGTTTCTGCGCCGAGCACGATGTTCTCGGCAACCGTGAGTGGGCCGACAAGCTGAAAGTGCTGGTGCACCATGCCCATGCCTCGCTCGATCGCATCGCCAGGGCTGTCGAGGTACACCACCTGGCCATCCATCAGGATCTCGCCGGCATCAGCCTTCTGAATGCCGAACAGCATCTTGACCAAGGTGGACTTGCCGGCACCGTTCTCTCCGAGCAGGCCAAGGATTTCACCGCGGCGTAGTTGCAAAGAGACGGCGTCGTTAGCGAGCACACCAGGGAACCGCTTGGTGAGCTCCCGGGCTTCGATAACGAGGCTTCCGTTCGATGACGTCACGTTCAGCCCTTCTCGTATGGCTGACCAGCGGCCGCAGGCGGTCGTGCTGCGTATCCAGCGACGGCGAGCACGACGATCGTGAGCAGGTAGGGAATCATGCCGAAGAATTGGGGCGGAATGTCAAGTGCCTGGCGGAACTGAAGCTGACTCTGCAGGCCATTGAAGAGACCGAACAGGAGAGCAGCGCCGAGGACACCAAATGGGCGATAGCGCCCAAAGAGCATGACGGCGAGCGAGATGAATCCGATGCCATTCGTCATTCCTCGATTGAAGACCGATGCTGATTGGATGAGCACCATGCCAGCTACGCCAGCAAGGGCGCCGCCGATCATCATGTTGACGTAGCGCAGTCGGTACACATCGATGCCGACGGTGTCGACGGCACCGGGGTGCTCGCCAACGGCTCGGGTGCGCAGCCCCCAACGCGTGCGGTACAGGGCAATGTGGACCAGGATGACAACCACGAACGCGAGGTACGTCAACGGGCCCTGACTGAACATCTTGCCGACGATGGGGAGTTCGGACAGGCCGGGCACCGACCACTGCGGGTAGCCGGCTTGGGTGCGGCCCTGGACATATGCGTAGCTGGTGAATCCGGCCGCAAAGATGTTGACCACGGTGCCAGCGATGATCTGGTCCATCTTGAGGGTCACTGCGCACCACGCCATAAAGGCGCCGACCAGCGCCGAGGTGAGCATTGCGGCGAGGATGCCGAAGATGATCGACAGCAGCGCCCCGGTGCCAGCGAGGTAGCTCGATGTCATAAACCCGGCGAATGCGGCCAAGAGCATCTGTCCCTCGATGCCGATATTCACGATGCCGGATCGCTCGCTTACGAGCCCGCAGAGGCCGCCCAGAATGAGGGGAGCGGCAGCTCGAACGGTGCGGCCAAGGACTGCCTCGGTATCACCGCTGCGCCAGCTCCACGCGGCGACGATGAGCACGACGATCACCGCCGCAATCAGCCACGCCCGGTAGCTACGCGAGGTGATCTGTGCGGATTCTCGCTCGCTCGTTGTTGCGGCCACGTCAGCCTCCCCATCCTGCTGAGAGACTGATGCCGTCGTCTTCGTTGGCGTTTCGGTTCCGGGTGAGATAGCGGACGACCGTTGGTGCGGCGATGAAGAACAAGATGCAGGCTTGGATCACGTTGATTATCTCGGGGGCGACCTTGGCTTCGGACTGCATCAGTGTGGAACCGGCGTCCATCGCGCCAATGAGGAGGGCGGCGGGGACAACCATGAGCGGATTGGTTCTGGCAAGCAGAGCGATCGTGATGCCATCGAAGCCAAGGCCAGAGTTGAAGCCAGGTTCGAACCGGTTCACCACGCCCTGGGTCTCGATCGCTCCGCCGAGACCAGCGAGGAAGGCGCTGATGCCCATGGTCAGCATGACAATCCAGCGGGTCTTGATACCTGCGTAGCGAGCCGCATGTGCATTGCGGCCGGTGCTCGTGATTTCGTAGCCGAGGGTCGTACGAGAAATCAGCCACCAGCAGGCGACCGCCGCGGCGACGGCGAAGAGGAAGCCGACCGGGAGCCCGCCAACGCGTGGAATCTGCGCGGACTCGTTGATGAGCGGCGTGCGGGCAATAGCGCCGCCCTCGGGATCGTTCCAAGGGCCATTGCGGCTCGCTAACCAGTCGGTGAAGTTCGCCGCCACAAAATTCAACATGATGGTGCTGACAACCTCGTGGGTGCCCCGGAAGGCCTTGAGGGCTCCAACGAGGAAGCCGAGGCCAGCGGCGACGAGCCCGCCGACCAGCATGGCCAACGGGATGTGGAGGAAGCCCGGAAGCGAGAAGCGAAAACCGATGTACGCAGCGAACGCCGCGCCAAGCAGCAGCTGTCCTTGGCCGCCGATGTTGAACAGGCCAGCCTTGAACGCGACGGCCACGGCGAGACCGCCGAGCACGAGCGGTGTCGCCTTTTCTAGGGTTCGACCAAGTTCGTCGCCGCCAGCAAAGGCGCCCCGGCTCATGGCCCAGTACGCAGTTGCGGGGTTCTTGCCGGCAATCAGTATGAGGACGGCACCAATGACGAGACCAAAGAGGACCGCTAGGACGGGAAGTGAAGAAGAACGGTTCAGTCGGTTGAGCACGCGCGTCCTGGTAAGGGTGAAGTGAACATCAACGGGCGAGAGACAAAAGGGCACCGGCCCGGCATGTGCAGATCATCGCACACGCCGGGCCGGTTCGCCTTTTTCAGATGTCTTTGCTTTTTGTCAGCTGCCGTAGCCGGTAGCGACGGTGCCGTCGAGAACCTGTGGCGTGAGATCCTCGATCGTCTTCTGGACGTCGTCCGGGATCACTGAAGCGAAGTCGTAGTATGGAGCAAGGCCGACGTCGCCGACGAAGTTGCCCGCGGGCAGTGAACCCGAGTTGGCGAGGGCGATCAAGTCGATCACGCCTGCGTCGATGAGCTTCATGGCCGAGGTCATGAGGCACGGTTGTGCTTCGGGGACGGTCTGCCATTGGTCGCTGTCGACACCGATGCAGAAGGCATTGCCGCCTTCCTTTGCAACTTCACCCAGTGCGCCGTTGCCGGTAAGACCGCCAGCACCAAAGATGACGTCGGCGCCTGAGTCAAGTGCCTGGCGGGCAGTGTCTGCACCCCAAGCGGGGTCGGTGAAGGCGACGTCGAGACCACCGGGGTGGTAGGTCGAGATGAGTTCGACGGAGTCGTTGGTGTAGAGAGCCCCGGCTTCGAAGCCCTCCTTGAATGCAACGACTGGTGGGACCAAGTCGGTGCCAAGAACGGCGCCCACGGTGCCGGACTCGGTCATGAGGCCAGCAAGTGCGCCGGCAAGGAAGCCTGCCTTGTCTTCGGGGAAGATCAGGCCAGCGACGTTGTCGACTGGTGCGCCTTGGAACTGGTCAACGCCGATGAAGAGAACCTCGGGATTCTCGCCAGCGGCTGTCACGGTTGCTTCACCAAGTGCGAAACCGACGGTGACGACGATGTCGTAGTCCTGGTCGATGAAGGTGCCGATGTTGGCTGCGTAGTCCTTGGAGTCTTGGGTTTCGATGAATTCGAACTTGTCAGCGGCCGAAGCCTGCACGCCTTCCCAAGCCGACTGGTTAAATGACTTGTCGTCGATGGTGCCGACGTCGGTCACCAGCCCGACACACAAGAAGTCGTCGGAGCCGCAGTCACCGTCGGCACTGCCACTGGCGTCATCGTCAGAACCACAGGCCGCGAGTGCGAGTGCCAGCGCGATCAGCACTGTCAAAAATCGATATTTCTTGAGCATTTTGCTCTCCCTCCGTGAGCCAGATCATCGGCACACATCTGTTGTTTCCTTAGCCTAGGCCGTTGCGTCATGGCAGTGCATGCGTATGGGAATTTGTCACGTCTTGCTAGTTTGCGTGCTCTATGAACGAAGCCGTGATCGAACGCTCTCACATCGCGGATCTCTCGTTGGCACCCGAGGGTGAACTCGCCATCGAGTGGGCCAAACTTCATTCGCCAGTGGTCGATGGTTTTGTTCGCGATCGGGTGTCTGATGGGTCGCTCGAGGGCCGCCGCGTTGCGTTGGTGGTCCACCTCGAGGCGAAGACGGCCTTTCTGGCCACCGTGCTGGCAGACGCTGGGGCCGAGGTCATCGTTGCCGGAAGCAATCCGTTCTCGACCAAAGACGACATCGCAGCCGCTCTTGTTGAGCGGGGGATCGAGGTCCACTCCACGCGGAACAGCAGCTACGAGGCCTGGGAGAAGGACCTGCTACACATTGCTGACACGGGACCCGAGTTCATCATTGACGACGGCGCGGAGTTGACCGTGCGCATGGCGAACTTTCGGCCCGACCTATATGCAGAACTCAAAGGCGTGACCGAGCAGACCACCACCGGGGTTGCCCGGCTGCGAGCGCTCGAGGCCAGCGGCCGGCTTCCGTTTCCGGCATTGGCCGCAAACGATGCAGCATGCAAGCACCTGTTCGACAACCGCTATGGAACCGGGCAGTCCACCATCCAGGCCATGCTCAACCTGACGAACATGCTGATGCCGGGCAAACGGGTCGCGATTGTTGGGTACGGCTGGGTCGGACGGGGTTTGGCCACCTATGTGCGGGCGATGGGCGGCACACCGGTGGTGATCGAAGTAGATCCCGTCAAGGCACTCGAAGCGTTTATGGACGGTCACGATGTGGCGCCTGCCGCCGAGGCACTGCCGACTGCCGACTTTGTCGTTACGGCAACGGGTGGCAAGCGCGCCATCGGCGCACGGCACTTCCCCATGCTCAAGTCGGGAGCAATCCTGGCGAACGCAGGACATCACGACCTCGAGGTCGATGTAGAGACGCTCGATCAAGAGTCGACGTCGGCTGCACGGGTGCGAGAGGGAATCGATCGCTTTCTGTGGCACGGCGACAAGCCGTTGTATGTGCTGGCGAACGGCGCGCTGGTGAACATTGCGGGCGGACTCGGTCACCCAATCGAGATCATGGATCTCTCGTTTGCGGTGCAGGGCCTGGGTTGTCACGAGCTCGTCGTGGGCAACTGCGAGCGTGGTGTCAATGTGATTCCAGCGGAGCTCGATGCAGCCATTGCCGCAGCAAAGCTTGCGGTACACGGGATCTCACTCGATGAGCTGACAGCGGAGCAACTCGATTCGCTCGACTGACCCAATTGTTCGGGGCGACTGGACCGTTGATCAGTTCGCGATGCGCCGGCCGATGGTTCGAACAGCGTCGAGGGCCGAACCTATCTCGATCGTCGAACACTCGCCGCCGCTTACCACCTGGCGGCCGCCGACCCATACGTCGGTGACAAAGGCACCGCTGGCAGCGAAGACGAGACTGGTGAGCAACTCGGCCTCGATGCCTGGCGTGAAGGCCGGCTGATCCAGGTCGACTCGTATGACGTCGGCCCACCAGCCCGACTCGAGTCGACCAACATCGTCAAGGCCGATGGCGCTGGCAGCGTCGACCGTGGCAAGTCGTAGCGCCGTCGAAGCATCCATCGCTTGAGCGTCGTGAGCGACTCCTCGCGCGAGCAGTGGCGCCAGCTTGAGTTCTTGCCACAGGTCGAGGTCATCGTTGGAGGCAACGCCATCGGTGCCAACGCCGACCGTGATGCCACGAGCCATCATGGAAGCGACCGGTGCGATACCAGACCCGAGCTTGAGGTTGGAGACTGGGCAGTGGGCGACTGCGGCGTTGGCTTCACCAAGAAGGCGCTGGTCTGAGTCGCTGAGCCATACCCCATGTGCGGCCAGAACGCGGCCCTCGAGCACGCCGTGATCGGCGAGCAGTTCGGTCGCGGACCGGCCGCCTGAGGTGCTCATGACCTGGTCGCGTTCTTGCCGGGTTTCTTCGAGATGGATATGAACGATTGCATCAAGTTCTTGCGCTCGTATGGCAATCGCTCCGAGTTGTGCCGGTGACAGGTCATAGAGCGAGTGAGGGCCGAAGCCGACGCTCACCCCCTGATCAGGCCGGTGATGTGCAGCGTGAAACTCGCTGATCTCGTCGACGCGGCCATCGACGCGACCGTCGGGCGAGAGCGCTGCGATAATGCCTGGTGTCATGACCAGGCGCCCACCGCTCTCGTGGGTCGCCTCGACTATCGCCGACTCGTGCAGATACATCTCGCAGGTGGTGGTCACGCCAGCACAGAGCATCTCGACCCAGCCAAGTCGCATTCCCCAGCGGGCGTCGTCGGCGGTCATCTGACCTTCACGCGGCCACACGCCGTCGGTGAGCCACTGGGCGAGGGGCAGTCCGTCGCCGGTCGAGCGGACCAGTGTCATCGGCGAATGGGCATGCGCGTTCACCAAGCCGGGCATGAGGAGACCGCCCAGTCGCCGGACGAGGTCAGGAGCAGGTCCCAGCTCGTTCTCGACGCCCACCGCAAGGATCCTGCCGTTCTCTGCAATGTCGATCGCGCCGCCCGGCACCAGGTCGCTGCCGGCCAATACGTAGTCACCAACGAGGCGGGTGGTCATAGTGTCTCGCCAGCGGAGACTCGCACGACCCGTTGGTCGGTGACGATGGCGGTGATCAAGTCAAAGGGTGTCACATCGAATGCTGGATTCATGGCTGGGGTCTCGGCGGGTGCGACGGGGATGCCCCGGATCGAGGCGACTTCGTCGGCTCCTCGGTCCTCGATTGCAATGCCGTCACCGCTCGCGGTGGCCATATCAATGGTGGATTCTGGAGCCACGACGATGAACGGGACGCCGGCGTGGGCCGCTGCCAGCGCCAGGCTGAAGCTGCCGATCTTGTTCGCGGTATCACCATTGGCGGCGATGCGGTCGGCGCCGATCAGCACGATGTCGGCGGCACCGCGAGAAAGCAAGAACGGGCCGGCCGAATCGACAATGAGCCGGAACGGCGCACCCATTCGTTGTAGTTCCCACGTCGTGAGCCGGCCGCCTTGGAGCAAGGGTCGAGTCTCGAGAGGGATCGCTTCGACCAGCTCTCCGCGTTCGTGCAGCGTTTGAATCACCGCAAGGGCGGTGCCGCGTTCAACGGTGGCAAGCCCGCCGGTGTTGCAGATGGTCATTGCCCGGATGTTTGAGCTAGTGGTCAACTCGACCGCGAGATCGGCCCCTCGCACGCCCATCGCTGTCGAGGCGACCAGTTCTTCGTCGCTGATTCGGTCGGCCTCTGCTTGTGCGGCGACCGCTCCCTGTGCTCTGGCAATCGGTGCCACTCGGTCAACCGAATGCGCGAGGTTGACGGCGGTCGGCCGAGCCTCGCGAATGGCGGTGATGGCGGTCTCGAAGTTCTTGCTATCGCGTGCCGGTGGATAAATGAGCGCGGCCATCGCAACGCCGTACGCACCCGCCACGCCCAAGGCGGGGGCGCCGCGCACCGACAGTCTCTTGATTGCAGCGACCAAGTCATCGACGTTGTCGATTGCAAGCCAGGTTTCCTGCTGGGGTAGGGCTGTCTGGTCGATCATGGTGATGATGCCATCGGCGTAGTCGAGGGTTCGCACTAGATTCCTGTCCGGTTGATTCGTGTCGTAGGTCGGCGAGCCACTAGCTGCTCCCGTAGCCCTGGCCCATCGACATCTTGTCGAGGACGTCGTCCATCTGCTTCTTCGTGAGTTTGGTGGGTTCGCCGATTGCCAACGCGGCCAGGTACTGGGCGGCAAGCACCTCTACCTCGACCGCGACATCAAGGGCATTGGTCAAGCTGGATCCAATCGCCACCAGGCCATGATTTGCCATCAGGCACGCTCGGCGATCTTCGATCGCAGCAATGATGTTGGCCGACAGCTCAGCGGTGCCAAACGTGGCGTAGTCAGCGCATCGCACGTCGTGGCCACCAGCAACGCCGACCATGTAATGGAAGCGGTCGATGCCGCGGCGATGGCAGGCAAGTGCGGTAGCGCTTGTGGGGTGGGCGTGCACGATCGCCTGCGCGTCGGGGCGGGCCGCGAATAGATCAAGATGGAAGCGCCATTCAGACGATGGCCGTCGATCGGCCGTAGCAGTCCAACTGCCGTTGGTTTCCATTGCGACGAGGTCGACGGGGCGCATCTGGTCGTAGTGAACCGACGACGGCGTGATCAACATGCCGGTGGCCGTGCGGACCGAGACGTTTCCTGACATGCCGCTGTTGATATTGCGTTGCTCCATCGCCCGGGCCGTTGCGATAAGCTGCTCGGCGAGTGCGGTCTCGTAGGTCGACTTACTCATCACGTGGACTGCTGCGACGTCAGGGTGATGGTGCGGTCGATGAGGCGGTGGAGCGGTTCGGTCACGTCGTCGATCATGGCAAAGATGTCGTCGGCGCTCAGCGGTTCGTCGCTTATGCCAGCCGCAGGATTCGAGATGATGCCGATCGATGCGTAGGTCATTCCCGCCTCGTTCGCGAGCACGACCTCGGGGTAGCCGGTCATGCCGACGAGGTCACCGCCGAGCCGTCGCATCATCTCAATCTCGGCAGGGGTTTCGAATCGTGGCCCATCCGCAGCGCAGTAAACACCGTGTTCGACGACGTCTATCGACTCAAGAGCGGCGGCTTCGACCAAATGCGATCGAAGCGTGGGGCAATACGGGTGCGTCATGTCGGTGTGGTGGCTTGCGGCGCTGAACGGCTCGCGCTCACCATCGAAGAACGTGTCTGCCCGACCCGAGGTGAAGTTGAGCACATCGGAGATCAGCACAAACGCACCAAGACCCATGGCGGGGTCGATTCCTCCACAGACCGCTGTTGCCAGAATGCTGTCGACTCCGACGGTGCGCAATGCCCAAATGTTGGCGCGGTAGTTGATCTTGGAAGGGGGCACGCGGTGTTCAGCGCCATGACGGGGGACGAAGGCGATGGGTCGACCCCGCCAGTTACCAGTCGTGACTGGGGCGGTGCCGAATGGTGTACTGATTTCGTTCACGCTGCGATCTTCGAGACCCGGAATGTCGTAGAAGCCGCTGCCGGTGATGAGCCCAAACATTGGTTCGACTCTATGACATGGGCAGCCCACTTGGTGAAGGCGTAGCTGTCGATGGTGCATCGTCGGCCCGACTGTGGGTATTCGTCGTGACGCCTAGGCTGAAGTGTCCTCACGAAGGGTCCTCGTGCATCTGCCACCCCCACTGATCAAGAATGTTGTGCTCGTTGGTGGCGGGCACGCGCATGCGTTGTTCATGCGCATGTGGGCAATGAAGCCGGTCGCTGGCGTGCGGCTCACGATCGTCAGTACGGCACCGTCTGCGCCGTACACCGGCATGTTGCCGGGTCACATCGCCGGTCACTACGAACGCGACGAACTGGATATCGACCTCGTTCGACTGGCCCGGTTCGCCGATGCTCGGCTGATCGTGGGCACCGTCGACGGCATAGACACAACCGACAAGACCGTGCTCGTCCCTGGTCGACCCCCGATTCCGTTCGATGTCTGCTCGATCAACGTCGGCGTAACTTCGGCCATGCCCGACGTGCCAGGTTTCGCGGAGCACGCGGTGCCGGTCAAGCCGCTCGACCAGTTCGCTTCTCGGTGGGCTGAATTCGTCGAGACCAGGGCCGCGTCTTCACCGTCGATTGCCGTCATCGGTGGCGGGGTCGGCGGCTGCGAGATTGCCTTGGCCATGGAGCATCGCCTGGCATCGAACGGGTCGCCCGTATCGGTCACCGTGGTCGAGGCCGATCGCATCGTGCCCGGCTTGGGCGACCACTCGAGAGATCAGCTGCGGCAACAACTTGAGGCTCGAGGCATAGCAGTTATCGAGGGTCGCCAGGCTGCTTCGGTCACCGAGCACGCGGTGGTCCTCAATGATGGAACCGAGCTCGCTGCCGACTTCGTCGTGGGCGCTGCTGGTGCGCGGCCCCACGATTGGGTTTCCGACAACGGCTTGCAAATGCACCAGGGCTTCATCGTCATCAATCCCACGTTGCAGTCGGTGGGCAACGCCGACATTTTCGCCGTTGGCGATTGCGCTCACATGGCTTACGCGCCCAGACCCAAGGCGGGCGTGTTCGCGGTGCGTCAGGCACCGGTCCTGCACGCCAACATCTCGGCGGCCCTGATGGGCGGCAAGCTCCAGCATTATGAGCCACAAGATGATTACCTCAAACTCATCTCGCTCGGCACCAAGAAAGCGGCAGCCGACAAGTTCAAGCGATTCTTGCAAGGACGTGCCCTCTGGCGACTGAAAGACGGCATCGACCGTCGGTTCATGCACAAGCTCGACGATTTCCCAGAAATGAAGCCGCCACCGCTGCCATCTCGATCGGTCAGAGGGCTACAAGAATCCATCGACGAAGAAACCGCCGTTGTGCGGCGGCTGCGGCGCAAAGGTCGGAGCCGACATCTTGTCCGGACCACTGGCTCAACTTCCCGTCTTGACCCGCGACGACATCGTGCGTTTGCCAGGCGACGACGCCGCGTTGTTGGAGTTTGGCGGCAGTCGTCAGGTCATCACCACCGATTCCTTGCGGGCCTTCACGGCTGACCCGTATCGGATGGCGAAGATCGCTGCATTGCATGCCATGGGTGATGTGTGGGCCATGGGAGCGTCACCGCAGGCAGTGTTGGTGACGGTCACCTTGCCGCAGCTCGCTCGTCCGCTTCAGTCAGAGTGGCTCGGCGAGATCATGGCGGGCGCGTCCGAAGTGCTGTTGCCCACTGGCGCCGAAATCGTCGGCGGCCATACCAGCATGGGGGCTGAGCTCTCACTTGGGTTCTCGATCACTGGTCTGGTCGACTCACCGCCTCTCACCCTTGCCGGGGCGGTCGAAGGCCAGGCGTTGGTGCTCACCCGACCGATCGGCTCGGGGGTTCTCTTTGCCGGCGAGATGCAACGGCAGGCGCGTGGTCTCGATGTCGAGTCCGTTGATGACGGTGCTCGAACAACCCCAGGGTGAGGCGGCGCGAATTCTGGCAGCAGCAGGCGCAACGGCAATGACTGATGTGACCGGCTTCGGTTTAGCAGGTCACCTGTTCGGCATACTCCGCGAGTCGCAATTGGCTGCATCGGTGAACGTCGGGTCGGTTCCACTGTTCGAGGGAGCGCTGCGGCTCGCTCAGTCAGGCATCCGCTCACACTTACATGCAGCGAACCAGTCGGGCGTGCCGGTTACAAGCAGCGGCGACAATCCTCGTCACACGCTGTTGTTCGACCCACAGACTGCCGGCGGCTTCCTTGGGGCGTTGCCGGAGCCGGCCGCCGATGACGTTGTGGCCGAGCTCCGTTCTGCCGGGTTCGACAGCGCACGTATTGGTTCCATCGTCGCCGGCGACCCCCACATCACACTCACCGACTAGAGCGCACGTAGTGTGAGTTCCCCAGGGGAGCTCACACTAGAACAGCGAGTCTTGGATGGCGATCTCGTCGCTGCCGAAGTCGCCCATTTCGAGCCATGTGCCATACAGGGCCTTAGGGTCGATGACGAACACGTCGTCACCGTCGCTGCGACGAGCGAGCAGTTGTCGCCCGACTGCAGTGATGGCGCGCAGATCATGACGGCCGCGCTTGAGTGGCAGCGGATAGGCGAGGACGTTCCTTGTGGCTTCGTGTGAGGCCATGGGGTGATGCCAAGTCATGTCGAGCGCAGTCACGTTGGATGACGCTGCTCGGCTCACCACCGTGGTGTGGACCTGATCAGCAACTTGCTGCAGCTCGGTGGCCAACTGATCGTCGGGTAGGGGAGTGACGAGCCCTCGACTCTTGCGGGTTGCGGAAACGGCTTGGGCAATGCCCAACTTCTCGGTCACCGCGTCTTCCAGATGTCGGACTGCGCGCCCGTTGGTGGTCTCGGCAATGAAACGGGCCGTCCATGCGCCCTGTTCTTCGAGTCTCTTGTCGGCCCGGTGCAGTGTCGAGGGTGCCGATTTTGATCGAGCCGTTGCGGAACGCGGCGAGGTACAAGCGGTTCGGCTGGTCCAGATGCGCCCGCACCGACGGGTCCAGTTCCGCTGAGCCCTTCTTATGAGCGTGGTGCAGGTTCGAAGCGAACGTCGCTTCGGACGATCGCGCATCGTTGGCAGGTACGCGAGCCCGGGCTGGGGTGCGTTGGCGCAATCGAAGTAGTCACCGCGCCCTTGTCGAAAAGGCACATGTCCCACGCAAACCTTGCGGGCCTCGTCGAGGATCCGGTAGCCGAGCGCGAAGTCGGCAACCGGAACGAGCTCGGAGATAGTTTGGTCGCCCCGACGAATTCGCAGATGCGGGACATGGTCTTGCCA
>CAKZFK010000144.1:22500-25000 GCA_936440205.1 Lepidonotus clava | reverse complement strand
CACGCCTCCGCCGGACGTCCGGTCGATGCGGGGCTCTCATTTAAGCGACGAAAAAGGGTAAAAACGGCCTTCCGGGGCCCGTACCTCGAGAGCGGGGAATTCCAGGGATTCCCCGTCGAGTGCATCTTGTAGAGGAGGTCCTGGGCTTCGATTCGAGCCCGAGATCACCTCCGTAGGACGATCGGTCGAGGCGCGGTGCTCATTGCGGCTCCGTCCACACCCCTCGTGCGAGACGGTAGCGGCTACGGGCCAAACTCACTTTGTCAGGATGGTAGCGGCTACGCGTCCGTCAGGATCGCTAAACCAAGCCAGAGGACGGCGGCGGTTTCAGTCGAAAAATTTCTAAGTCCGAAATTTCCGGTTTTCGTCCCCTCAGGCGTCTCCTCCTAGCCCGACGGGCCTGAAATTTCGCCTATGGGGGCCAACTCGGCCTGCCGCATCTTTTTGTCGGGCTGATGGTAGCGGCTACGGGCGCTCCTAACGGCACTTTCTGTGCACGCATGCCGGAAAGCCCTGGGAAATCCCTCGATATCTCTGGAACCGCAAGTCGCGTCGACTCAAACGAGAGTGCGTTTCGAAGGGGAGAGTCTGGGCTTCGATTCGAGCCCCGGCACGCCTCCGCCGGACGTCCGGTCGATGCGGGGCTCTCATTTAAGCGACGAAAAAGGGTAAAAACGGCCTTCCGGGGCCCGTACCTCGAGAGCGGGGAATTCCAGGGATTCCCCGTTGAGTGCATCTTGTAGAGGAGGTCCTGGGCTTCGATTCGAGCCCGAGATCAACTCCGTAGGACGAGCGGTCGAGGCGCGGTGCTCATTGCGGCTCCGTCCACACCCCTCGTGCGTGCACAGAAAGTGAAACGGCCGCCGTCCAGGATGGTAGCGGCTACGCTTCTGTCAGGATCGCTAAACCAAGCCAGAGGACGGCGGCGGTTTCAGTCGAAAAATTTCTAAGTCCGAAATTTCCGGTTTTCGTCCTCTCAGGCGTCTCCTCCTAGCCCGACGGGCCTGAAACTTTGCCTATGGGGGCCAACTCGGCCTGCCGCATCTTTTTGTCGGGCTGATGGTAGCGGCTACGGGCGCTCCTAACGGCACTTTCTGTGCACGCATGCCGGAAAGCCCTGGGAAATCCCTCGATATCTCTGGAACCGCAAGTCGCATCGACTCAAACGAGAGTGCGTTTCGAAGGGGAGAGTCTGGGCTTCGATTCGAGCCCCGGCACGCCTCCGCCGGACGTCCGGTCGATGCGGGGCTCTCATTTAAGCGACGAAAAAGGGTAAAAACGGCCTTCCGGGGCCCGTACCTCGAGAGCGGGGAATTCCAGGGATTCCCCGTCGAGTGCATCTTGTAGAGGAGGTCCTGGGCTTCGATTCGAGCCCGAGATCACCTCCGTAGGACGATCGGTCGAGGCGCGGTGCTCATTGCGGCTCCGTCCACACCCCTCGTGCGAGACGGTAGCGGCTACGGGCCAAACTCACTTTGTCAGGATGGTAGCGGCTACGCGTCCGTCAGGATCGCTAAACCAAGCCAGAGGACGGCGGCGGTTTCAGTCGAAAAATTTCTAAGTCCGAAATTTCCGGTTTTCGTCCCCTCAGGCGTCTCCTCCTAGCCCGACGGGCCTGAAATTTCGCCTATGGGGGCCAACTCGGCCTGCCGCATCTTTTTGTCGGGCTGATGGTAGCGGCTACGGGCGCTCCTAACGGCACTTTCTGTGCACGCATGCCGGAAAGCCCTGGGAAATCCCTCGATATCTCTGGAACCGCAAGTCGCGTCGACTCAAACGAGAGTGCGTTTCGAAGGGGAGAGTCTGGGCTTCGATTCGAGCCCCGGCACGCCTCCGCCGGACGTCCGGTCGATGCGGGGCTCTCATTTAAGCGACGAAAAAGGGTAAAAACGGCCTTCCGAGGCCCGTACCTCGAGAGCGGGGAATTCCAGGGATTCCCCTTCGAGTGCATCTTGTAGAGGAGGTCCTGGGCTTCGATTCGAGCCCAAGATCACCTCCGTAGGACGAGCGGTCGAGGCGCGGTGCTCATTTCCCCGCCCGTGCGTGCACAGAAAGTGCGAAACGCTAAACCAAGCCAGAGGACGGCGGCCGTCTCACTCGATCGCTAAACCAAGCCAGAGGACGGCGGCGGTTTCACTCGAAAAATTTCAAAGTCCAACATTTTTGGGTTTTCGGCCCCTCAGGCCGTTTTGCCCCGGTGCTCGTTGCGGCTCGTGCGAGACGGTAGCGGCGACGGGCCAAACTCACTTTGTCAGGATGGTAGCGGCTACGCGTCCGTCAGGATCGCTAAACCAAGCCAGAGGACGGCGGCGGTTTCAGTCGAAAAATTTCTAAGTCCGAAATTTCCGGTTTTCGTCCTCTCAGGCGTCTCCTCCTAGCCCGACGGGCCTGAAACTTCGCCTATGGGGGCCAACTCGGCCTGCCGCATCTTTTTGTCGGGCTGATGGTAGCGGCTACGGGCGCTCCTAACGGCACTTTCTGTGCACGCATGCCGGAAAGC
>CAKZFK010000144.1:7500-12500 GCA_936440205.1 Lepidonotus clava | reverse complement strand
CAGAAAGTGCCGAGAGGCTGCTGCCAGTCTTTGGCCCTGCTACCCTCTGCTCCGTGCGTGCACAGAAAGTGCCGAGAGGCTGCTGCCAGTCTCTGGTCTTTGTCCCTGCTACCCACTGCTCCGTGCGTGCACAGAAAGTGCCGAGAGGCTTTGGCAGTCTCTGGTCTTTGGCCATGCTACCCACTGCTCCGTGCGTGCACAGAAAGTGCCGAGAGGCTGCTGCCAGTCTTTGGCCCTGCTACCCTCTGCTCCGTGCGTGCACAGAAAGTGCCGAGAGGCTGCTGCCAGTCTCTGGTCTTTGTCCCTGCTACGAACTGCTCCGTGCGTGCACAGAAAGTGCCGAGACGCTTTGGCAGTCTCTGGTCTTTGGTCCTGCTACCCACTGCTCCGTGCGTGCACAGAAAGTGCCGAGAGGCTGCTGCCAGTCTTTGGCCCTGCTACCCTCTGCTCCGTGCGTGCACAGAAAGTGCCGAGAGGCTGCTGCCAGTCTCTGGTCTTTGTCCCTGCTACGAACTGCTCCGTGCGTGCACAGAAAGTGCCGAGAGGCTTTGGCAGTCTCTGGTCTTTGTCCCTGCTACCCACTGCTCCGTGCGTGCACAGAAAGTGCCGAGAAGCTTTGGCAGTCTCTGGTCTTTGGTCCTGCTACCCACTGCTCCGTGCGTGCACAGAAAGTGCCGAGAGGCTGCTGCCAGTCTTTGGCCCTGCTACCCTCTGCTCCGTGCGTGCACAGAAAGTGCCGAGAGGCTGCTGCCAGTCTCTGGTCTTTGTCCCTGCTACCCACTGCTCCGTGCGTGCACAGAAAGTGCCGAGAAGCTTCGGCAGTCTCTGGTCTTTGGTCCTGCTACCCTCTGCTCCGTGCGTGCACAGAAAGTGCCGAGACGCTGCTGCCAGTCTTTGGCCCTGCTACCCTCTGCTCCGTGCGTGCACAGAAAGTGCCGAGAGGCTGCTGCCAGTCTCTGGTCTTTGTCCCTGCTACCCACTGCTCCGTGCGTGCACAGAAAGTGCCGAGAGGCTTTGGCAGTCTCTGGTCTTTGGCCATGCTACCCACTGCTCCGTGCGTGCACAGAAAGTGCCGAGAGGCTGCTGCCAGTCTTTGGCCCTGCTACCCACTGCTCCGTGCGTGCACAGAAAGTGCCGAGAGGCTTTGGCAGTCTCTGGTCTTTGGTCCTGCTACCCACTGCTCCGTGCGTGCACAGAAAGTGAGTCTGGCTGCTGCTCAGAGCCTGGCAGTGTTTGGTCTTTGGCCCTGTCCCTGCTCCGTGCGTGCACAGAAAGTAAGTGCGACTGCTTGAGAGAGCCTGAAGTTCTGCCCCAGTCTCTGGTCTTTGGCCCTGCTACCCTCTGCTCCGTGCGTGCACAGAAAGTGCCGAGAGGCTGCTGCCAGTCTTTGGCCCTGCTACCCTCTGCCACGCTGCGACCGGACGTCCGCCGGAGTCGTGCTGGGACTCGAATCGAAGCCCACACTCTCCCCTTCGAAACGCTGCCTGGTTTGAGTCGACGCGACTTGCGGATCCAGAGATATTTGCGATGCGGCTCCGTCCACAAGGGGCGTGGACGGAGCCGCATTCAGCACTGCTCCTCACCCGGGCCTCCCACGGGGCTGATCTGGGGCTCGAATCGAAGCTCAGCTCACGACCTACGAGGCGAACTTCGAACGGAGTCCCTGCGATCGACGGATCCAGAGATGTTAGCTCCGTCCCTAATTCTTATGCGGGATTTACCCCACGATAGCCCGTCAGGGGCCCGAGTCTCCTTAACCGGGGATCCCCGAGACTCCGTCCGTAGACCACCTCGTAGGGCAGGTCCTGAGCTTCGATTCGAGCCCAAGATCAGCCCTGTGGGTCGAGCGGTTGAGGCGCTGTGCTCGTTGCGGCTCCGTCCACACCCCTCGTGCGTGCACAGAAAGTGAGGAAAAGGGCTGACGGACAAAACGGGCCTTCCGGGGCCTGTATCTCCTCAACCGGCGATCGCAGGGACTCCGTTCGAAGTTCGCCTTGTAGGTCAGGTGCTGAACTTCGATTCGAGCCCCAGATCAGCCCCGTGGGAGGCCCGGGTGAGGCACAGTGCTGAATGCGGCTCCGTCCACGCCCCTTGTGGACGGAGCCGCATCGCTAATATCTCTGGATCCGCAAGTCGCGTCGACTCAAACGAGAGTGCGTTTCGAAGGGGAGAGTCTGGGCTTCGATTCGAGCCCCGGCACGCCTCCGCCGGACGTCCGGTCGATGCGGGGCTCTCATTTAAGCGACGAAAAAGGGTAAAAACGGCCTTCCGGGGCCCGTACCTCGAGAGCGGGGAATTCCAGGGATTCCCCGTCGAGTGCATCTTGTAGAGGAGGTCCTGGGCTTCGATTCGAGCCCGAGATCACCTCCGTAGGACGACTCGGTCGAGGCGCGGTGCTCATTGCGGCTCCGTCCACACCCCTCGTGCGAGACGGTAGCGGCTACGGGCCAAACTCACTTTGTCAGGATGGTAGCGGCTACGCGTCCGTCAGGATCGCTAAACCAAGCCAGAGGACGGCGGCGGTTTCAGTCGAAAAATTTCTAAGTCCGAAATTTCCGGTTTTCGTCCCCTCAGGCGTCTCCTCCTAGCCCGACGGGCCTGAAATTTCGCCTATGGGGGCCAACTCGGCCTGCCGCATCTTTTTGTCGGGCTGATGGTAGCGGCTACGGGCGCTCCTAACGGCACTTTCTGTGCACGCATGCCGGAAAGCCCTGGGAAATCCCTCGATATCTCTGGAACCGCAAGTCGCGTCGACTCAAACGAGAGTGCGTTTCGAAGGGGAGAGTCTGGGCTTCGATTCGAGCCCCGGCACGCCTCCGCCGGCGTCCGGTCGATGCGGGGCTCTCATTTAAGCGACGAAAAAGGGTAAAAACGGCCTTCCGGGGCCCGTACCTCGAGAGCGGGGAATTCCAGGGATTCCCCGTTGAGTGCATCTTGTAGAGGAGGTCCTGGGCTTCGATTCGAGCCCGAGATCAACTCCGTAGGACGAGCGGTCGAGGCGCGGTGCTCATTGCGGCTCCGTCCACACCCCTCGTGCGTGCACAGAAAGTGAAACGGCCGCCGTCCAGGATGGTAGCGGCTACGCTTCTGTCAGGATCGCTAAACCAAGCCAGAGGACGGCGGCGGGGTCAGTCGAAAAATTTCTAAGTCCGAAATTTCCGGTTTTCGTCCTCTCAGGCGTCTCCGCCTAGCCCGACGGGCCTGAAACTTTGCCTATGGGGGCCAACTCGGCCTGCCGCATCTTTTTGTCGGGCTGATGGTAGCGGCTACGGGCGCTCCTAACGGCACTTTCTGTGCACGCATGCCGGAAAGCCCTGGGAAATCCCTCGATATCTCTGGAACCGCAAGTCGCATCGACTCAAACGAGAGTGCGTTTCGAAGGGGAGAGTCTGGGCTTCGATTCGAGCCCCGGCACGCCTCCGCCGGACGTCCGGTCGATGCGGGGCTCTCATTTAAGCGACGAAAAAGGGTAAAAACGGCCTTCCGGGGCCCGTACCTCGAGAGCGGGGAATTCCAGGGATTCCCCGTCGAGTGCATCTTGTAGAGGAGGTCCTGGGCTTCGATTCGAGCCCGAGATCACCTCCGTAGGACGATCGGTCGAGGCGCGGTGCTCATTGCGGCTCCGTCCACACCCCTCGTGCGAGACGGTAGCGGCTACGGGCCAAACTCACTTTGTCAGGATGGTAGCGGCTACGCGTCCGTCAGGATCGCTAAACCAAGCCAGAGGACGGCGGCGGTTTCAGTCGAAAAATTTCTAAGTCCGAAATTTCCGGTTTTCGTCCCCTCAGGCGTCTCCTCCTAGCCCGACGGGCCTGAAATTTCGCCTATGGGGGCCAACTCGGCCTGCCGCATCTTTTTGTCGGGCTGATGGTAGCGGCTACGGGCGCTCCTAACGGCACTTTCTGTGCACGCATGCCGGAAAGCCCTGGGAAATCCCTCGATATCTCTGGAACCGCAAGTCGCGTCGACTCAAACGAGAGTGCGTTTCGAAGGGGAGAGTCTGGGCTTCGATTCGAGCCCCGGCACGCCTCCGCCGGACGTCCGGTCGATGCGGGGCTCTCATTTAAGCGACGAAAAAGGGTAAAAACGGCCTTCCGAGGCCCGTACCTCGAGAGCGGGGAATTCCAGGGATTCCCCTTCGAGTGCATCTTGTAGAGGAGGTCCTGGGCTTCGATTCGAGCCCAAGATCACCTCCGTAGGACGAGCGGTCGAGGCGCGGTGCTCATTTCCCCGCCCGTGCGTGCACAGAAAGTGCGAAACGCTAAACCAAGCCAGAGGACGGCGGCCGTCTCACTCGATCGCTAAACCAAGCCAGAGGACGGCGGCGGTTTCACTCGAAAAATTTCAAAGTCCAACATTTTTGGGTTTTCGGCCCCTCAGGCCGTTTTGCCCCGGTGCTCGTTGCGGCTCGTGCGAGACGGTAGCGGCGACGGGCCAAACTCACTTTGTCAGGATGGTAGCGGCTACGCGTCCGTCAGGATCGCTAAACCAAGCCAGAGGACGGCGGCGGTTTCAGTCGAAAAATTTCTAAGTCCGAAATTTCCGGTTTTCGTCCTCTCAGGCGTCTCCTCCTAGCCCGACGGGCCTGAAACTTCGCCTATGGGGGCCAACTCGGCCTGCCGCATCTTTTTGTCGGGCTGATGGTAGCGGCTACGGGCGCTCCTAACGGCACTTTCTGTGCACGCATGCCGGAAAGCCCTGGGAAATCCCTCGATATCTCTGGAACCGCAAGTCGCGTCGACTCAAACGAGAGTGCGTTTCGAAGGGGAGAGTCTGGGCTTCGATTCGAGCCCCGGCACGCCTCCGCCGGACGTCCGGTCGATGCGGGGCTCTCATTTAAGCGACGAAAAAGGGTAAAAACGGCCTTCCGAGGCCCGTACCTCGAGAGCGGGGAATTCCAGGGATTCCCTTTCGAGTGCATCTTGTAGAGGAGGTCCTGGGCTTCGATTCGAGCCCAAGATCACCTCCGTAGGACGAGCGGTCGAGGCGCGGTGCTCATT
>CAKZFK010000143.1:30000-31666 GCA_936440205.1 Lepidonotus clava | reverse complement strand
GAAGCTCAGGACCTGCCCTACGAGGTGGTCTACGGACGGAGTCTCGGGGATCCCCGGTTAAGGAGACTCGGGCCCCTGACGGGCTATCGTGGGGTAAATCCCGCATAAGAATTAGGGACGGAGCTAACATCTCTGGATCCGTCGATCGCAGGGACTCCGTTCGAAGTTCGCCTCGTAGGTCGTGAGCTGAGCTTCGATTCGAGCCCCAGATCAGCCCCGTGGGAGGCCCGGGTGAGGAGCAGTGCTGAATGCGGCTCCGTCCACGCCCCTTGTGGACGGAGCCGCATCGCAAATATCTCTGGATCCGCAAGTCGCGTCGACTCAAACCAGGCAGCGTTTCGAAGGGGAGAGTGTGGGCTTCGATTCGAGTCCCAGCACGACTCCGGCGGACGTCCGGTCGCAGCGTGGCAGAGGGTAGCAGGGCCAAAGACTGGCAGCAGCCTCTCGGCACTTTCTGTGCACGCACGGAGCAGAGGGTAGCAGGGCCAAAGACCAGAGACTGGGGCAGAACTTCAGGCTCTCTCAAGCAGTCGCACTTACTTTCTGTGCACGCACGGAGCAGGGACAGGGCCAAAGACCAAACACTGCCAGGCTCTGAGCAGCAGCCAGACTCACTTTCTGTGCACGCACGGAGCAGTGGGTAGCAGGACCAAAGACCAGAGACTGCCAAAGCCTCTCGGCACTTTCTGTGCACGCACGGAGCAGTGGGTAGCAGGGCCAAAGACTGGCAGCAGCCTCTCGGCACTTTCTGTGCACGCACGGAGCAGTGGGTAGCATGGCCAAAGACCAGAGACTGCCAAAGCCTCTCGGCACTTTCTGTGCACGCACGGAGCAGTGGGTAGCAGGGACAAAGACCAGAGACTGGCAGCAGCCTCTCGGCACTTTCTGTGCACGCACGGAGCAGAGGGTAGCAGGGCCAAAGACTGGCAGCAGCGTCTCGGCACTTTCTGTGCACGCACGGAGCAGAGGGTAGCAGGACCAAAGACCAGAGACTGCCGAAGCTTCTCGGCACTTTCTGTGCACGCACGGAGCAGTGGGTAGCAGGGACAAAGACCAGAGACTGGCAGCAGCCTCTCGGCACTTTCTGTGCACGCACGGAGCAGAGGGTAGCAGGGCCAAAGACTGGCAGCAGCCTCTCGGCACTTTCTGTGCACGCACGGAGCAGTGGGTAGCAGGACCAAAGACCAGAGACTGCCAAAGCTTCTCGGCACTTTCTGTGCACGCACGGAGCAGTGGGTAGCAGGGACAAAGACCAGAGACTGCCAAAGCCTCTCGGCACTTTCTGTGCACGCACGGAGCAGTTCGTAGCAGGGACAAAGACCAGAGACTGGCAGCAGCCTCTCGGCACTTTCTGTGCACGCACGGAGCAGAGGGTAGCAGGGCCAAAGACTGGCAGCAGCCTCTCGGCACTTTCTGTGCACGCACGGAGCAGTGGGTAGCAGGACCAAAGACCAGAGACTGCCAAAGCGTCTCGGCACTTTCTGTGCACGCACGGAGCAGTTCGTAGCAGGGACAAAGACCAGAGACTGGCAGCAGCCTCTCGGCACTTTCTGTGCACGCACGGAGCAGAGGGTAGCAGGGCCAAAGACTGGCAGCAGCCTCTCGGCACTTTCTGTGCACGCACGGAGCAGTGGGTAGCATGGCCAAAGACCAGAGACTGCCAAAG
>CAKZFK010000143.1:17500-20000 GCA_936440205.1 Lepidonotus clava | reverse complement strand
CGTCGCTTAAATGAGAGCCCCGCATCGACCGGACGTCCGGCGGAGGCGTGCCGGGGCTCGAATCGAAGCCCAGACTCTCCCCTTCGAAACGCACTCTCGTTTGAGTCGACGCGACTTGCGGTTCCAGAGATATCGAGGGATTTCCCAGGGCTTTCCGGCATGCGTGCACAGAAAGTGCCGTTAGGAGCGCCCGTAGCCGCTACCATCAGCCCGACAAAAAGATGCGGCAGGCCGAGTTGGCCCCCATAGGCGAAGTTTCAGGCCCGTCGGGCTAGGAGGAGACGCCTGAGAGGACGAAAACCGGAAATTTCGGACTTAGAAATTTTTCGACTGAAACCGCCGCCGTCCTCTGGCTTGGTTTAGCGATCCTGACGGACGCGTAGCCGCTACCATCCTGACAAAGTGAGTTTGGCCCGTCGCCGCTACCGTCTCGCACGAGCCGCAACGAGCACCGGGGCAAAACGGCCTGAGGGGCCGAAAACCCAAAAATGTTGGACTTTGAAATTTTTCGAGTGAAACCGCCGCCGTCCTCTGGCTTGGTTTAGCGATCGAGTGAGACGGCCGCCGTCCTCTGGCTTGGTTTAGCGTTTCGCACTTTCTGTGCACGCACGGGCGGGGAAATGAGCACCGCGCCTCGACCGCTCGTCCTACGGAGGTGATCTTGGGCTCGAATCGAAGCCCAGGACCTCCTCTACAAGATGCACTCGAAGGGGAATCCCTGGAATTCCCCGCTCTCGAGGTACGGGCCTCGGAAGGCCGTTTTTACCCTTTTTCGTCGCTTAAATGAGAGCCCCGCATCGACCGGACGTCCGGCGGAGGCGTGCCGGGGCTCGAATCGAAGCCCAGACTCTCCCCTTCGAAACGCACTCTCGTTTGAGTCGACGCGACTTGCGGTTCCAGAGATATCGAGGGATTTCCCAGGGCTTTCCGGCATGCGTGCACAGAAAGTGCCGTTAGGAGCGCCCGTAGCCGCTACCATCAGCCCGACAAAAAGATGCGGCAGGCCGAGTTGGCCCCCATAGGCGAAATTTCAGGCCCGTCGGGCTAGGAGGAGACGCCTGAGGGGACGAAAACCGGAAATTTCGGACTTAGAAATTTTTCGACTGAAACCGCCGCCGTCCTCTGGCTTGGTTTAGCGATCCTGACGGACGCGTAGCCGCTACCATCCTGACAAAGTGAGTTTGGCCCGTAGCCGCTACCGTCTCGCACGAGGGGTGTGGACGGAGCCGCAATGAGCACCGCGCCTCGACCGATCGTCCTACGGAGGTGATCTCGGGCTCGAATCGAAGCCCAGGACCTCCTCTACAAGATGCACTCGACGGGGAATCCCTGGAATTCCCCGCTCTCGAGGTACGGGCCCCGGAAGGCCGTTTTTACCCTTTTTCGTCGCTTAAATGAGAGCCCCGCATCGACCGGACGTCCGGCGGAGGCGTGCCGGGGCTCGAATCGAAGCCCAGACTCTCCCCTTCGAAACGCACTCTCGTTTGAGTCGATGCGACTTGCGGTTCCAGAGATATCGAGGGATTTCCCAGGGCTTTCCGGCATGCGTGCACAGAAAGTGCCGTTAGGAGCGCCCGTAGCCGCTACCATCAGCCCGACAAAAAGATGCGGCAGGCCGAGTTGGCCCCCATAGGCAAAGTTTCAGGCCCGTCGGGCTAGGAGGAGACGCCTGAGAGGACGAAAACCGGAAATTTCGGACTTAGAAATTTTTCGACTGAAACCGCCGCCGTCCTCTGGCTTGGTTTAGCGATCCTGACAGAAGCGTAGCCGCTACCATCCTGGACGGCGGCCGTTTCACTTTCTGTGCACGCACGAGGGGTGTGGACGGAGCCGCAATGAGCACCGCGCCTCGACCGCTCGTCCTACGGAGTTGATCTCGGGCTCGAATCGAAGCCCAGGACCTCCTCTACAAGATGCACTCAACGGGGAATCCCTGGAATTCCCCGCTCTCGAGGTACGGGCCCCGGAAGGCCGTTTTTACCCTTTTTCGTCGCTTAAATGAGAGCCCCGCATCGACCGGACGTCCGGCGGAGGCGTGCCGGGGCTCGAATCGAAGCCCAGACTCTCCCCTTCGAAACGCACTCTCGTTTGAGTCGACGCGACTTGCGGTTCCAGAGATATCGAGGGATTTCCCAGGGCTTTCCGGCATGCGTGCACAGAAAGTGCCGTTAGGAGCGCCCGTAGCCGCTACCATCAGCCCGACAAAAAGATGCGGCAGGCCGAGTTGGCCCCCATAGGCGAAATTTCAGGCCCGTCGGGCTAGGAGGAGACGCCTGAGGGGACGAAAACCGGAAATTTCGGACTTAGAAATTTTTCGACTGAAACCGCCGCCGTCCTCTGGCTTGGTTTAGCGATCCTGACGGACGCGTAGCCGCTACCATCCTGACAAAGTGAGTTTGGCCCGTAGCCGCTACCGTCTCGCACGAGGGGTGTGGACGGAGCCGCAATGAGCACCGCGCCTCGACCGATCGTCCTACGGAGGTGATCTCGGGCTCGAATC
>CAKZFK010000143.1:0-5000 GCA_936440205.1 Lepidonotus clava | reverse complement strand
GGAAATTTCGGACTTAGAAATTTTTCGACTGAAACCGCCGCCGTCCTCTGGCTTGGTTTAGCGATCCTGACGGACGCGTAGCCGCTACCATCCTGACAAAGTGAGTTTGGCCCGTCGCCGCTACCGTCTCGCACGAGCCGCAACGAGCACCGGGGCAAAACGGCCTGAGGGGCCGAAAACCCAAAAATGTTGGACTTTGAAATTTTTCGAGTGAAACCGCCGCCGTCCTCTGGCTTGGTTTAGCGATCGAGTGAGACGGCCGCCGTCCTCTGGCTTGGTTTAGCGTTTCGCACTTTCTGTGCACGCACGGGCGGGGAAATGAGCACCGCGCCTCGACCGCTCGTCCTACGGAGGTGATCTTGGGCTCGAATCGAAGCCCAGGACCTCCTCTACAAGATGCACTCGAAGGGGAATCCCTGGAATTCCCCGCTCTCGAGGTACGGGCCTCGGAAGGCCGTTTTTACCCTTTTTCGTCGCTTAAATGAGAGCCCCGCATCGACCGGACGTCCGGCGGAGGCGTGCCGGGGCTCGAATCGAAGCCCAGACTCTCCCCTTCGAAACGCACTCTCGTTTGAGTCGACGCGACTTGCGGTTCCAGAGATATCGAGGGATTTCCCAGGGCTTTCCGGCATGCGTGCACAGAAAGTGCCGTTAGGAGCGCCCGTAGCCGCTACCATCAGCCCGACAAAAAGATGCGGCAGGCCGAGTTGGCCCCCATAGGCGAAATTTCAGGCCCGTCGGGCTAGGAGGAGACGCCTGAGGGGACGAAAACCGGAAATTTCGGACTTAGAAATTTTTCGACTGAAACCGCCGCCGTCCTCTGGCTTGGTTTAGCGATCCTGACGGACGCGTAGCCGCTACCATCCTGACAAAGTGAGTTTGGCCCGTAGCCGCTACCGTCTCGCACGAGGGGTGTGGACGGAGCCGCAATGAGCACCGCGCCTCGACCGATCGTCCTACGGAGGTGATCTCGGGCTCGAATCGAAGCCCAGGACCTCCTCTACAAGATGCACTCGACGGGGAATCCCTGGAATTCCCCGCTCTCGAGGTACGGGCCCCGGAAGGCCGTTTTTACCCTTTTTCGTCGCTTAAATGAGAGCCCCGCATCGACCGGACGTCCGGCGGAGGCGTGCCGGGGCTCGAATCGAAGCCCAGACTCTCCCCTTCGAAACGCACTCTCGTTTGAGTCGATGCGACTTGCGGTTCCAGAGATATCGAGGGATTTCCCAGGGCTTTCCGGCATGCGTGCACAGAAAGTGCCGTTAGGAGCGCCCGTAGCCGCTACCATCAGCCCGACAAAAAGATGCGGCAGGCCGAGTTGGCCCCCATAGGCAAAGTTTCAGGCCCGTCGGGCTAGGAGGAGACGCCTGAGAGGACGAAAACCGGAAATTTCGGACTTAGAAATTTTTCGACTGAAACCGCCGCCGTCCTCTGGCTTGGTTTAGCGATCCTGACAGAAGCGTAGCCGCTACCATCCTGGACGGCGGCCGTTTCACTTTCTGTGCACGCACGAGGGGTGTGGACGGAGCCGCAATGAGCACCGCGCCTCGACCGCTCGTCCTACGGAGTTGATCTCGGGCTCGAATCGAAGCCCAGGACCTCCTCTACAAGATGCACTCAACGGGGAATCCCTGGAATTCCCCGCTCTCGAGGTACGGGCCCCGGAAGGCCGTTTTATACCCTTTTTCGTCGCTTAAATGAGAGCCCCGCATCGACCGGACGTCCGGCGGAGGCGTGCCGGGGCTCGAATCGAAGCCCAGACTCTCCCCTTCGAAACGCACTCTCGTTTGAGTCGACGCGACTTGCGGTTCCAGAGATATCGAGGGATTTCCCAGGGCTTTCCGGCATGCGTGCACAGAAAGTGCCGTTAGGAGCGCCCGTAGCCGCTACCATCAGCCCGACAAAAAGATGCGGCAGGCCGAGTTGGCCCCCATAGGCGAAATTTCAGGCCCGTCGGGCTAGGAGGAGACGCCTGAGGGGACGAAAACCGGAAATTTCGGACTTAGAAATTTTTCGACTGAAACCGCCGCCGTCCTCTGGCTTGGTTTAGCGATCCTGACGGACGCGTAGCCGCTACCATCCTGACAAAGTGAGTTTGGCCCGTAGCCGCTACCGTCTCGCACGAGGGGTGTGGACGGAGCCGCAATGAGCACCGCGCCTCGACCGATCGTCCTACGGAGGTGATCTCGGGCTCGAATCGAAGCCCAGGACCTCCTCTACAAGATGCACTCGACGGGGAATCCCTGGAATTCCCCGCTCTCGAGGTACGGGCCCCGGAAGGCCGTTTTTACCCTTTTTCGTCGCTTAAATGAGAGCCCCGCATCGACCGGACGTCCGGCGGAGGCGTGCCGGGGCTCGAATCGAAGCCCAGACTCTCCCCTTCGAAACGCACTCTCGTTTGAGTCGACGCGACTTGCGGATCCAGAGATATTAGCGATGCGGCTCCGTCCACAAGGGGCGTGGACGGAGCCGCATTCAGCACTGTGCCTCACCCGGGCCTCCCACGGGGCTGATCTGGGGCTCGAATCGAAGTTCAGCACCTGACCTACAAGGCGAACTTCGAACGGAGTCCCTGCGATCGCCGGTTGAGGAGATACAGGCCCCGGAAGGCCCGTTTTGTCCGTCAGCCCTTTTCCTCACTTTCTGTGCACGCACGAGGGGTGTGGACGGAGCCGCAACGAGCACAGCGCCTCAACCGCTCGACCCACAGGGCTGATCTTGGGCTCGAATCGAAGCTCAGGACCTGCCCTACGAGGTGGTCTACGGACGGAGTCTCGGGGATCCCCGGTTAAGGAGACTCGGGCCCCTGACGGGCTATCGTGGGGTAAATCCCGCATAAGAATTAGGGACGGAGCTAACATCTCTGGATCCGTCGATCGCAGGGACTCCGTTCGAAGTTCGCCTCGTAGGTCGTGAGCTGAGCTTCGATTCGAGCCCCAGATCAGCCCCGTGGGAGGCCCGGGTGAGGAGCAGTGCTGAATGCGGCTCCGTCCACGCCCCTTGTGGACGGAGCCGCATCGCAAATATCTCTGGATCCGCAAGTCGCGTCGACTCAAACCAGGCAGCGTTTCGAAGGGGAGAGTGTGGGCTTCGATTCGAGTCCCAGCACGACTCCGGCGGACGTCCGGTCGCAGCGTGGCAGAGGGTAGCAGGGCCAAAGACTGGCAGCAGCCTCTCGGCACTTTCTGTGCACGCACGGAGCAGAGGGTAGCAGGGCCAAAGACCAGAGACTGGGGCAGAACTTCAGGCTCTCTCAAGCAGTCGCACTTACTTTCTGTGCACGCACGGAGCAGGGACAGGGCCAAAGACCAAACACTGCCAGGCTCTGAGCAGCAGCCAGACTCACTTTCTGTGCACGCACGGAGCAGTGGGTAGCAGGACCAAAGACCAGAGACTGCCAAAGCCTCTCGGCACTTTCTGTGCACGCACGGAGCAGTGGGTAGCAGGGCCAAAGACTGGCAGCAGCCTCTCGGCACTTTCTGTGCACGCACGGAGCAGTGGGTAGCATGGCCAAAGACCAGAGACTGCCAAAGCCTCTCGGCACTTTCTGTGCACGCACGGAGCAGTGGGTAGCAGGGACAAAGACCAGAGACTGGCAGCAGCCTCTCGGCACTTTCTGTGCACGCACGGAGCAGAGGGTAGCAGGGCCAAAGACTGGCAGCAGCGTCTCGGCACTTTCTGTGCACGCACGGAGCAGAGGGTAGCAGGACCAAAGACCAGAGACTGCCGAAGCTTCTCGGCACTTTCTGTGCACGCACGGAGCAGTGGGTAGCAGGGACAAAGACCAGAGACTGGCAGCAGCCTCTCGGCACTTTCTGTGCACGCACGGAGCAGAGGGTAGCAGGGCCAAAGACTGGCAGCAGCCTCTCGGCACTTTCTGTGCACGCACGGAGCAGTGGGTAGCAGGACCAAAGACCAGAGACTGCCAAAGCTTCTCGGCACTTTCTGTGCACGCACGGAGCAGTGGGTAGCAGGGACAAAGACCAGAGACTGCCAAAGCCTCTCGGCACTTTCTGTGCACGCACGGAGCAGTTCGTAGCAGGGACAAAGACCAGAGACTGGCAGCAGCCTCTCGGCACTTTCTGTGCACGCACGGAGCAGAGGGTAGCAGGGCCAAAGACTGGCAGCAGCCTCTCGGCACTTTCTGTGCACGCACGGAGCAGTGGGTAGCAGGACCAAAGACCAGAGACTGCCAAAGCGTCTCGGCACTTTCTGTGCACGCACGGAGCAGTTCGTAGCAGGGACAAAGACCAGAGACTGGCAGCAGCCTCTCGGCACTTTCTGTGCACGCACGGAGCAGAGGGTAGCAGGGCCAAAGACTGGCAGCAGCCTCTCGGCACTTTCTGTGCACGCACGGAGCAGTGGGTAGCATGGCCAAAGACCAGAGACTGCCAAAGCCTCTCGGCACTTTCTGTGCACGCACGGAGCAGTGGGTAGCAGGGACAAAGACCAGAGACTGGCAGCAGCCTCTCGGCACTTTCTGTGCACGCACGGAGCAGAGGGTAGCAGGGCCAAAGACTGGCAGCAGCCTCTCGGCACTTTCTGTGCACGCACGGAGCAGTGGGTAGCAGGACCAAAGACCAGAGACTGCCAAAGCTTCTCGGCACTTTCTGTGCACGCACGGAGCAGTGGGTAGCAGGGACAAAGACCAGAGACTGCCAAAGCCTCTCGGCACTTTCTGTGCACGCACGGAGCAGTTCGTAGCAGGGACAAAGACCAGAGACTGGCAGCAGCCTCTCGGCACTTTCTGTGCACGCACGGAGCAGTGGGTAGCAGCTAGGGCCAAAGACCAAAGACTGCCAAAGCCTCTCGGCACTTTCTGTGCACGCACGGAGCAGAGGGTAGCAGGGCCAAAGACCAGAGACTTGCAGCAGCCTCTCGGCACTTTCTGTGCACGCACGGAGCAGGGCCAAAGACCAAAGACAGAACTTCAGGCTCTCTCAGCAGACTCAGCGTGCCAGACTCACTTTCTGTGCACGCACGGAGCAGTCAAAGACCAG
>CAKZFK010000142.1:25000-30000 GCA_936440205.1 Lepidonotus clava | reverse complement strand
GTCTTAACCAGCGGGCTGGAGCGACCGACGAGGTCTCGGGACTGCGTTTCCGTTTCAAGGAGTGGCCTGCATGCAGGAAGCGTGAGCCTCACAGCCGGGCAGGCGCTCGGTTGCCTTTCTAGCGGAGAGAGGGTTTTCAGAGTCCGTCCGTCGACGCAGAGTCAGGAGGAGGCCTTTGCAAACCTCCGCCGTTTTCTCTGCTCTCCGGCCGGCGCCCTCCTCATATAAGGGAGACGCAGTGAGGTTTTCTGACCCGCGTCACGACCCCCCCGCCCTCCCCCCTCCAGACCCCGAGGGAGGCAGTCCGCAGCCCTAAGCCACGGGCCCAGGTGGGTCCTCATATAAGGGAGACGCAGTGAGGTTTTCTGACCCGCGTCACGACCCCCCGCCCTCCCCCGCCGCAGGCCGGAGCCTGCGTACGGCGTCGCCGGTCGAGCGGCCGCCTCGAAACTGGCCCGAAACCCTGCGTACGAGCCCCAAAACCTGCTCGCCGGCCTCTCGCCGGCGCGGCCGTTTCACCAAACCTTGCTCGCCGGCCTCTCGCGCCGCGCAGCCGTTTCACCAAACCTTGCTCGCCGGCCTCTCGCCGGCGCGGCCGTTTCACCAAACCCCGCTCGCCGGCCTCTCGCCGGCGCGGCCGTTTCACCAAACCCTGCTTGGCAGCCTCTCGCCGGCGCGGCCGTTTCACCACACCTTCTCCCGCCGCAGGCCAGAGCCTGCGTCGAGCGTCGACGGATCGTCGCGCCAGGCCAGCGCCAGGCCGGCGGACGGCCGCCGATTCGCTTTCCGTCCTCCCGCCGCGGCCAAACGCTCGACCCAGGCCTCCGGCGGACCTCGCCAGCGCGTCCGGCAGCTCGAGAAGGGCCTAGTTCCCGAGTCTCGCGTCGCTGCAGCGAGCGGCTGCGACGCGCGCAGCCCGAACGCCTGCCCCAGCGCGTTTCTGGACTTGGACGCTTTCCGTCCTCCCGCCGCGGCCGAACGCTCGACCGAGGCCTCCGGCGGACCTCGCCAGCGCGTCCGGCCGCTCGAGAAGGGCCTAGTTCCCAAGTCTCGCGTCGCTGCGGCGAGCGGTTGCGACGCGCGCAGCCCGAACGCCTGCCCCAGCGCGTTTCTGGACTTAGAAAATTTTTGAGAGCTGCGGCTGAGGACACCCCCCTATATAAGGGAAACGCAGTGAGGTTTTCTGACCCGCGTCACGGGGAAAAACGGCGGTTTTCGGGCTCTCATTCGTTAACCGCTCGACGGATCGACTCCGTTCTTTTTGCATGGTGTAGGGGACCTTTAGGCGCATCTTTGTAGGTATTGGAATCCTCGGCGATTTTGGCGATTCCGGCGATTCCGGGCCCTTGAAATCTTCGGAAGCCAAAAGCGCCCCCTAGGAGCGATCGCAGCCACTAACCTCAGCCCGACAAAAAGATGCGGCAGGGTGAGTAGGCCCTCTAGGTGAAATTTCAGGCCCGTCGGGCTAGGAGGAGACGCCTGAGGGGACGAAAACCAAAAATTTTGGACTTAGAAATTTTTCGACTGAAACCGCCGCCGTCCTCTGGCTTGGTTTAGCGATCCTGACAGACGCGTAGCCGCTACCATCCTGGACGGCGGCCGTTTCACTTTCTGTGCACGCACGAGGGGTGTGGACGGAGCCGCAATGAGCACCGCGCCTCGACCGCTCGTCCTACGGAGTTGATCTCGGGCTCGAATCGAAGCCCAGGACCTCCTCTACAAGATGCACTCGAAAGGGAATCCCTGGAATTCCCCGCTCTCGAGGTACGGGCCCCGGAAGGCCGTTTTTACCCTTTTTCGTCGCTTAAATGAGAGCCCCGCATCGACCGGACGTCCGGCGGAGGCGTGCCGGGGCTCGAATCGAAGCCCAGACTCTCCCCTTCGAAACGCACTCTCGTTTGAGTCGACGCGACTTGCGGTTCCAGAGATATCGAGGGATTTCCCAGGGCTTTCCGGCATGCGTGCACAGAAAGTGCCGTTAGGAGCGCCCGTAGCCGCTACCATCAGCCCGACAAAAAGATGCGGCAGGCCGAGTTGGCCCCCATAGGCGAAATTTCAGGCCCGTCGGGCTAGGAGGAGACGCCTGAGAGGACGAAAACCGGAAATTTCGGACTTAGAAATTTTTCGACTGAAACCGCCGCCGTCCTCTGGCTTGGTTTAGCGATCCTGACGGACGCGTAGCCGCTACCATCCTGACAAAGTGAGTTTGGCCCGTCGCCGCTACCGTCTCGCACGAGCCGCAACGAGCACCGGGGCAAAACGGCCTGAGGGGCCGAAAACCCAAAAATGTTGGACTTTGAAATTTTTCGAGTGAAACCGCCGCCGTCCTCTGGCTTGGTTTAGCGATCGAGTGAGACGGCCGCCGTCCTCTGGCTTGGTTTAGCGTTTCGCACTTTCTGTGCACGCACGGGCGGGGAAATGAGCACCGCGCCTCGACCGCTCGTCCTACGGAGGTGATCTCGGGCTCGAATCGAAGCCCAGGACCTCCTCTACAAGATGCACTCGACGGGGAATCCCTGGAATTCCCCGCTCTCGAGGTACGGGCCCCGGAAGGCCGTTTTTACCCTTTTTCGTCGCTTAAATGAGAGCCCCGCATCGACCGGACGTCCGGCGGAGGCGTGCCGGGGCTCGAATCGAAGCCCAGACTCTCCCCTTCGAAACGCACTCTCGTTTGAGTCGACGCGACTTGCGGTTCCAGAGATATCGAGGGATTTCCCAGGGCTTTCCGGCATGCGTGCACAGAAAGTGCCGTTAGGAGCGCCCGTAGCCGCTACCATCAGCCCGACAAAAAGATGCGGCAGGCCGAGTTGGCCCCCATAGGCGAAATTTCAGGCCCGTCGGGCTAGGAGGAGACGCCTGAGAGGACGAAAACCGGAAATTTCGGACTTAGAAATTTTTCGACTGAAACCGCCGCCGTCCTCTGGCTTGGTTTAGCGATCCTGACAGAAGCGTAGCCGCTACCATCCTGGACGGCGGCCGTTTCACTTTCTGTGCAAGCACGAGGGGTGTGGACGGAGCCGCAATGAGCACCGCGCCTCAACCGCTCGTCCTACGGAGTTGATCTCGGGCTCGAATCGAAGCCCAGGACCTCCTCTACAAGATGCACTCGACGGGGAATCCCTGGAATTCCCCGCTCTCGAGGTACGGGCCCCGGAAGGCCGTTTTTACCCTTTTTCGTCGCTTAAATGAGAGCCCCGCATCGACCGGACGTCCGGCGGAGGCGTGCCGGGGCTCGAACCGAAGCCCAGACTCTCCCCTTCGAAACGCACTCTCGTTTGAGTCGATGCGACTTGCGGTTCCAGAGATATCGAGGGATTTCCCAGGGCTTTCCGGCATGCGTGCACAGAAAGTGCCGTTAGGAGCGCCCGTAGCCGCTACCATCAGCCCGACAAAAAGATGCGGCAGGCCGAGTTGGCCCCCATAGGCGAAATTTCAGGCCCGTCGGGCTAGGAGGAGACGCCTGAGAGGACGAAAACCGGAAATTTCGGACTTAGAAATTTTTCGACTGAAACCGCCGCCGTCCTCTGGCTTGGTTTAGCGATCCTGACAGACGCGTAGCCGCTACCATCCTGACAAAGTGAGTTTGGCCCGTCGCCGCTACCGTCTCGCACGAGCCGCAACGAGCACCGGGGCAAAACGGCCTGAGGGGCCGAAAACCCAAAAATGTTGGACTTTGAAATTTTTCGAGTGAAACCGCCGCCGTCCTCTGGCTTGGTTTAGCGATCGAGTGAGACGGCCGCCGTCCTCTGGCTTGGTTTAGCGTTTCGCACTTTCTGTGCACGCACGGGCGGGGAAATGAGCACCGCGCCTCGACCGCTCGTCCTACGGAGGTGATCTCGGGCTCGAATCGAAGCCCAGGACCTCCTCTACAAGATGCACTCGACGGGGAATCCCTGGAATTCCCCGCTCTCGAGGTACGGGCCCCGGAAGGCCGTTTTTACCCTTTTTCGTCGCTTAAATGAGAGCCCCGCATCGACCGGACGTCCGGCGGAGGCGTGCCGGGGCTCGAATCGAAGCCCAGACTCTCCCCTTCGAAACGCACTCTCGTTTGAGTCGACGCGACTTGCGGTTCCAGAGATATCGAGGGATTTCCCAGGGCTTTCCGGCATGCGTGCACAGAAAGTGCCGTTAGGAGCGCCCGTAGCCGCTACCATCAGCCCGACAAAAAGATGCGGCAGGCCGAGTTGGCCCCCATAGGCGAAATTTCAGGCCCGTCGGGCTAGGAGGAGACGCCTGAGAGGACGAAAACCGGAAATTTCGGACTTAGAAATTTTTCGACTGAAACCGCCGCCGTCCTCTGGCTTGGTTTAGCGATCCTGACAGAAGCGTAGCCGCTACCATCCTGGACGGCGGCCGTTTCACTTTCTGTGCACGCACGAGGGGTGTGGACGGAGCCGCAATGAGCACCGCGCCTCGACCGCTCGTCCTACGGAGTTGATCTCGGGCTCGAATCGAAGCCCAGGACCTCCTCTACAAGATGCACTCGACGGGGAATCCCTGGAATTCCCCGCTCTCGAGGTACGGGCCCCGGAAGGCCGTTTTTACCCTTTTTCGTCGCTTAAATGAGAGCCCCGCATCGACCGGACGTCCGGCGGAGGCGTGCCGGGGCTCGAACCGAAGCCCAGACTCTCCCCTTCGAAACGCACTCTCGTTTGAGTCGACGCGACTTGCGGATCCAGAGATATTAGCGATGCGGCTCCGTCCACAAGGGGCGTGGACGGAGCCGCATTCAGCACTGTGCCTCACCCGGGCCTCCCACGGGGCTGATCTGGGGCTCGAATCGAAGTTCAGCACCTGACCTACAAGGCGAACTTTGAACGGAGTCCCTGCGATCGCCGGTTGAGGAGATACAGGCCCCGGAAGGCCCGTTTTGTCCATCAGCCCTTTTCCTCACTTTCTGTGCACGCACGAGGGGTGTGGACGGAGCCGCAACGAGCACAGCGCCTCAACCGCTCGACCCACAGGGCTGATCTTGGGCTCGAATCGAAGCTCATGACCTG
>CAKZFK010000142.1:7500-15000 GCA_936440205.1 Lepidonotus clava | reverse complement strand
AACGCCTGCCCCAGCGCGTTTCTGGACTCGGACGCTTTCCGTCCTCCCGCCGCGGCCGAACGCTCGACCCAGGCCTCCGGCGGACCTCGCCAGCGCGTCCGGCAGCTCGAGAAGGGCCTAGTTCCCGAGTCTCGCGTCGCTGCGGCGAGCGGCTGCGACGCGCGCAGCCCGAACGCCTGCCCCAGCGCGTTTCTGGACTTGGACGCTTTCCGTCCTCCCGCCGCGGCCGAACGCTCGACCGAGGCCTCCGGCGGACCTCGCCAGCGCGTCCGGCCGCTCGAGAAGGGCCTAGTTCCCAAGTCTCGCGTCGCTGCGGCGAGCCGTAGCGGCGCGCGCAGCCCGAACGCCTGCCCCAGCGCGTTTTTGGACTTAGAAAATTTTTGAGAGCTGCGGCTGAGGACACCCCCCTATATAAGGGAAACGCAGTGAGGTTTTCTGACCCGCGTCACGGGGAAAAACGGCGGTTTTCGGGCTCTCATTCGTTAACCGCTCGACGGATCGACTCCGTTCTTTTTGCATGGTGTAGGGGACCTTTAGGCGCATCTTTGTAGGTATTGGAATCCTCGGCGATTTTGGCGATTCCGGCGATTCCGGGCCCTTGAAATCTTCGGAAGCCAAAAGCGCCCCCTAGGAGCGATCGCAGCCACTAACCTCAGCCCGACAAAAAGATGCGGCAGGGTGAGTAGGCCCTCTAGGTGAAATTTCAGGCCCGTCGGGCTAGGAGGAGACGCCTGAGAGGACGAAAACCGGAAATTTCGGACTTAGAAATTTTTCGACTGAAACCGCCGCCGTCCTCTGGCTTGGTTTAGCCATCCTGACGGACGCGTAGCCGCTACCATCCTGACAAAGTGAGTTTGGCCCGTCGCCGCTACCGTCTCGCACGAGCCGCAACGAGCACCGGGGCAAAACGGCCTGAGGGGCCGAAAACCCAAAAATGTTGGACTTTGAAATTTTTCGAGTGAAACCGCCGCCGTCCTCTGGCTTGGTTTAGCGATCGAGTGAGACGGCCGCCGTCCTCTGGCTTGGTTTAGCGTTTCGCACTTTCTGTGCACGCACGGGCGGGGAAATGAGCACCGCGCCTCGACCGCTCGTCCTACGGAGGTGATCTCGGGCTCGAATCGAAGCCCAGGACCTCCTCTACAAGATGCACTCGAAAGGGAATCCCTGGAATTCCCCGCTCTCGAGGTACGGGCCTCGGAAGGCCGTTTTTACCCTTTTTCGTCGCTTAAATGAGAGCCCCGCATCGACCGGACGTCCGGCGGAGGCGTGCCGGGGCTCGAATCGAAGCCCAGACTCTCCCCTTCGAAACGCACTCTCGTTTGAGTCGATGCGACTTGCGGTTCCAGAGATATCGAGGGATTTCCCAGGGCTTTCCGGCATGCGTGCACAGAAAGTGCCGTTAGGAGCGCCCGTAGCCGCTACCATCAGCCCGACAAAAAGATGCGGCAGGCCGAGTTGGCCCCCATAGGCGAAGTTTCAGGCCCGTCGGGCTAGGAGGAGACGCCTGAGAGGACGAAAACCGGAAATTTCGGACTTAGAAATTTTTCGACTGAAACCGCCGCCGTCCTCTGGCTTGGTTTAGCGATCCTGACAGAAGCGTAGCCGCTACCATCCTGGACGGCGGCCGTTTCACTTTCTGTGCACGCACGAGGGGTGTGGACGGAGCCGCAATGAGCACCGCGCCTCGACCGCTCGTCCTACGGAGTTGATCTCGGGCTCGAATCGAAGCCCAGGACCTCCTCTACAAGATGCACTCGAAAGGGAATCCCTGGAATTCCCCGCTCTCGAGGTACGGGCCCCGGAAGGCCGTTTTTACCCTTTTTCGTCGCTTAAATGAGAGCCCCGCATCGACCGGACGTCCGGCGGAGGCGTGCCGGGGCTCGAATCGAAGCCCAGACTCTCCCCTTCGAAACGCACTCTCGTTTGAGTCGATGCGACTTGCGGTTCCAGAGATATCGAGGGATTTCCCAGGGCTTTCCGGCATGCGTGCACAGAAAGTGCCGTTAGGAGCGCCCGTAGCCGCTACCATCAGCCCGACAAAAAGATGCGGCAGGCCGAGTTGGCCCCCATAGGCGAAGTTTCAGGCCCGTCGGGCTAGGAGGAGACGCCTGAGAGGACGAAAACCGGAAATTTCGGACTTAGAAATTTTTCGACTGAAACCGCCGCCGTCCTCTGGCTTGGTTTAGCGATCCTGACAGACGCGTAGCCGCTACCATCCTGACAAAGTGAGTTTGGCCCGTCGCCGCTACCGTCTCGCACGAGGGGTGTGGACGGAGCCGCAATGAGCACCGCGCCTCGACCGCTCGTCCTACGGAGTTGATCTCGGGCTCGAATCGAAGCCCAGGACCTCCTCTACAAGATGCACTCGAAAGGGAATCCCTGGAATTCCCCGCTCTCGAGGTACGGGCCCCGGAAGGCCGTTTTTACCCTTTTTCGTCACTTAAATGAGAGCCCCGCATCGACCGGACGTCCGGCGGAGGCGTGCCGGGGCTCGAATCGAAGCCCAGACTCTCCCCTTCGAAACGCACTCTCGTTTGAGTCGATGCGACTTGCGGTTCCAGAGATATCGAGGGATTTCCCAGGGCTTTCCGGCATGCGTGCACAGAAAGTGCCGTTAGGAGCGCCCGTAGCCGCTACCATCAGCCCGACAAAAAGATGCGGCAGGCCGAGTTGGCCCCCATAGGCGAAATTTCAGGCCCGTCGGGCTAGGAGGAGACGCCTGAGAGGACGAAAACCGGAAATTTCGGACTTAGAAATTTTTCGACTGAAACCGCCGCCGTCCTCTGGCTTGGTTTAGCGATCCTGACGGACGCGTAGCCGCTACCATCCTGACAAAGTGAGTTTGGCCCGTCGCCGCTACCGTCTCGCACGAGCCGCAACGAGCACCGGGGCAAAACGGCCTGAGGGGCCGAAAACCCAAAAATGTTGGACTTTGAAATTTTTCGAGTGAAACCGCCGCCGTCCTCTGGCTTGGTTTAGCGATCGAGTGAGACGGCCGCCGTCCTCTGGCTTGGTTTAGCGTTTCGCACTTTCTGTGCACGCACGGGCGGGGAAATGAGCACCGCGCCTCGACCGCTCGTCCTACGGAGGTGATCTCGGGCTCGAATCGAAGCCCAGGACCTCCTCTACAAGATGCACTCGACGGGGAATCCCTGGAATTCCCCGCTCTCGAGGTACGGGCCCCGGAAGGCCGTTTTTACCCTTTTTCGTCGCTTAAATGAGAGCCCCGCATCGACCGGACGTCCGGCGGAGGCGTGCCGGGGCTCGAATCGAAGCCCAGACTCTCCCCTTCGAAACGCACTCTCGTTTGAGTCGATGCGACTTGCGGTTCCAGAGATATCGAGGGATTTCCCAGGGCTTTCCGGCATGCGTGCACAGAAAGTGCCGTTAGGAGCGCCCGTAGCCGCTACCATCAGCCCGACAAAAAGATGCGGCAGGCCGAGTTGGCCCCCATAGGCGAAATTTCAGGCCCGTCGGGCTAGGAGGAGACGCCTGAGAGGACGAAAACCGGAAATTTCGGACTTAGAAATTTTTCGACTGAAACCGCCGCCGTCCTCTGGCTTGGTTTAGCGATCCTGACAGAAGCGTAGCCGCTACCATCCTGGACGGCGGCCGTTTCACTTTCTGTGCACGCACGAGGGGTGTGGACGGAGCCGCAATGAGCACCGCGCCTCGACCGCTCGTCCTACGGAGTTGATCTCGGGCTCGAATCGAAGCCCAGGACCTCCTCTACAAGATGCACTCGACGGGGAATCCCTGGAATTCCCCGCTCTCGAGGTACGGGCCCCGGAAGGCCGTTTTTACCCTTTTTCGTCGCTTAAATGAGAGCCCCGCATCGACCGGACGTCCGGCGGAGGCGTGCCGGGGCTCGAATCGAAGCCCAGACTCTCCCCTTCGAAACGCACTCTCGTTTGAGTCGACGCGACTTGCGGATCCAGAGATATTAGCGATGCGGCTCCGTCCACAAGGGGCGTGGACGGAGCCGCATTCAGCACTGTGCCTCACCCGGGCCTCCCACGGGGCTGATCTGGGGCTCGAATCGAAGTTCAGCACCTGACCTACGAGGCGAACTTTGAACGGAGTCCCTGCGATCGCCGGTTGAGGAGATACAGGCCCCGGAAGGCCCGTTTTGTCCGTCAGCCCTTTTCCTCACTTTCTGTGCACGCACGAGGGGTGTGGACGGAGCCGCAACGAGCACAGCGCCTCAACCGCTCGACCCACAGGGCTGATCTTGGGCTCGAATCGAAGCTCAGGACCTGCCCTACGAGGTGGTCTACGGACGGAGTCTCGGGGATCCCCGGTTAAGGAGACTCGGGCCCCTGACGGGCTATCGTGGGGTAAATCCAACATAAGAATTAGGGACGGAGCTAACATCTCTGGATCCGTCGATCGCAGGGACTCCGTTCGAAGTTCGCCTCGTAGGTCGTGAGCTGAGCTTCGATTCGAGCCCCAGATCAGCCCCGTGGGAGGCCCGGGTGAGGAGCAGTGCTGAATGCGGCTCCGTCCACGCCCCTTGTGGACGGAGCCGCATCGCAAATATCTCTGGATCCGCAAGTCGCGTCGACTCAAACCGGGCAGCGTTTCGAAGGGGAGAGTCTGGGCTTCGATTCGAGTCCCAGCACGACTCCGGCGGACGTCCGGTCGCAGCGTGGCAGAGGGTAGCAGGGCCAAAGACTGGCAGCAGCCTCTCGGCACTTTCTGTGCACGCACGGAGCAGAGGGTAGCAGGGCCAAAGACCAGAGACTGGGGCAGAACTTCAGGCTCTCTCAAGCAGTCGCACTTACTTTCCGTGCACGCACGGAGCAGGGACAGGGCCAAAGACCAAACACTGCCAGGCTCTGAGCAGCAGCCAGACTCACTTTCTGTGCACGCACGGAGCAGTGGGTAGCAGGGCCAAAGACCAGAGACTGCCAAAGCCTCTCGGCACTTTCTGTGCACGCACGGAGCAGTGGGTAGCAGGGCCAAAGACTGGCAGCAGCCTCTCGGCACTTTCTGTGCACGCACGGAGCAGTGGGTAGCATGGCCAAAGACCAGAGACTGCCAAAGCCTCTCGGCACTTTCTGTGCACGCACGGAGCAGTGGGTAGCAGGGACAAAGACCAGAGACTGGCAGCAGCCTCTCGGCACTTTCTGTGCACGCACGGAGCAGAGGGTAGCAGGGCCAAAGACTGGCAGCAGCGTCTCGGCACTTTCTGTGCACGCACGGAGCAGAGGGTAGCAGGACCAAAGACCAGAGACTGCCAAAGCTTCTCGTCACTTTCTGTGCACGCACGGAGCAGTGGGTAGCAGGGACAAAGACCAGAGACTGGCAGCAGCCTCTCGGCACTTTCTGTGCACGCACGGAGCAGAGGGTAGCAGGGCCAAAGACTGGCAGCAGCCTCTCGGCACTTTCTGTGCACGCACGGAGCAGTGGGTAGCAGGACCAAAGACCAGAGACTGCCAAAGCGTCTCGGCACTTTCTGTGCACGCACGGAGCAGTTCGTAGCAGGGACAAAGACCAGAGACTGGCAGCAGCCTCTCGGCACTTTCTGTGCACGCACGGAGCAGTGGGTAGCATGGCCAAAGACCAGAGACTGCCAAAGCTTCTCGGCACTTTCTGTGCACGCACGGAGCAGTGGGTAGCAGGGACAAAGACCAGAGACTGGCAGCAGCCTCTCGGCACTTTCTGTGCACGCACGGAGCAGAGGGTAGCAGGGCCAAAGACTGGCAGCAGCCTCTCGGCACTTTCTGTGCACGCACGGAGCAGTGGGTAGCAGGACCAAAGACCAGAGACTGCCAAAGCGTCTCGGCACTTTCTGTGCACGCACGGAGCAGTTCGTAGCAGGGACAAAGACCAGAGACTGGCAGCAGCCTCTCGGCACTTTCTGTGCACGCACGGAGCAGAGGGTAGCAGGGCCAAAGACTGGCAGCAGCCTCTCGGCACTTTCTGTGCACGCACGGAGCAGTGGGTAGCATGGCCAAAGACCAGAGACTGCCAAAGCTTCTCGGCACTTTCTGTGCACGCACGGAGCAGAGGGTAGCAGGACCAAAGACCAGAGACTGGCAGCAGCCTCTCGGCACTTTCTGTGCACGCACGGAGCAGTGGGTAGCAGCTAGGGCCAAAGACCAAAGACTGCCAAAGCCTCTCGGCACTTTCTGTGCACGCACGGAGCAGAGGGTAGCAGGGCCAAAGACCAGAGACTTGCAGCAGCCTCTCGGCACTTTCTGTGCACGCACGGAGCAGGGCCAAAGACCAAAGACAGAACTTCAGGCTCTCTCAGCAGACTCAGCGTGCCAGACTCACTTTCTGTGCACGCACGGAGCAGTGGGTAGCATGGTCAAAGACCAGAGACTGGCAGCAGGCTCTCGGCACTTTCTGTGCACGCACGGAGCAGTGGGTAGCAGGCAGGCAGTCGGGGCCAAAGCCGCCGAGGGGAGGAGGAGGAGCGGGGATGGATGTACAACGACATCGAACAGCTGTCGCACCGACGACATGGCGGAGAGCTCGTGCACGCGGGCAGGCGGGCGGGCGACCGACCGGACAGACGGACGGCAGCGGCCAGCCCCGTCGTCCTCTCCGTCCCGACGAGGGAGGAGAGGAGAGGGGCTGCCGCCGCCGACCGACCGCCGGCCGGACGGACCCGCCGCACTGCACCGACAGAGCACGGCTCACCTGCCTTTGGGAGATGTGTCCATCTGGATGTGGACAAATCTCCCGGTCGTCAGGCTAAGCCTCAATTGCTCGCAGTGTGGTGGCTGCTCAAACAAATTACGGCACCCGGACCGAGACCTAGGTCGTCTACGAATGATTTGGCGCCTCCACGTCGCATGGGGTGGGTCTTTTTACAGCCTTGCCTGTCGCGCCGAGTCGTCGCCAGGAAAAGGGCTGCTGTTGCTGTGGCTCTGCCACCGCGGGCGCCGAAGACGGTCGGCCCGCGAGTATCGCTGCCTCCCGAGGCGGAGGCGCTGAAGAAATCGTCGCATGTCTGGGCGGGATTCTGGCTTAGAGGCGTTCAGCCATAATCCCCCGGATGGTAGCGTCGCACCATTGGCTCGTAGGGTTAGGGTTAGGGTTAGGGTTAGGGTTAGGGTTAGGGTTAGGGTTAGGGTTAGGGTTAGGGTTAGGGTTAGGGTTAGGGTTAGGGTTAGGGTTAGGGTTAGGGTTAGGGTTAGGGTTAGGGTTAGGGTTAGGGTTAGGGTTAGGGTTAGGGTTAGGGTTAGGGTTAGGGTTAGGGTTAGGGTTAGGGTTAGGGTTAGGGTTAGGGTTAGGGTTAGGGTTAGGGTTAGGGTTAGGGTTAGGGTTAGGGTTAGGGTTAGGGTTAGGGTTAGGGTTAGGGTTAGGGTTAGGGTTAGGGTTAGGGTTAGGGTTAGGGTTAGGGTTAGGGTTAGGGTTAGGGTTAGGGTTAGGGTTAGGGTTAGGGTTAGGGTTAGGGTTAGGGTTAGGGTTAGGGTTAGGGTTAGGGTTAGGGTTAGGGTTAGGGTTAGGGTTAGGGTTAGGGTTAGGGTTAGGGTTAGGGTTAGG
>CAKZFK010000142.1:0-2500 GCA_936440205.1 Lepidonotus clava | reverse complement strand
GGTTAGGGTTAGGGTTAGGGTTAGGGTTAGGGTTAGGGTTAGGGTTAGGGTTAGGGTTAGGGTTAGGGTTAGGGTTAGGGTTAGGGTTAGGGTTAGGGTTAGGGTTAGGGTTAGGGTTAGGGTTAGGGTTAGGGTTAGGGTTAGGGTTAGGGTTAGGGTTAGGGTTAGGGTTAGGGTTAGGGTTAGGGTTAGGGTTAGGGTTAGGGTTAGGGTTAGGGTTAGGGTTAGGGTTAGGGTTAGGGTTAGGGTTAGGGTTAGGGTTAGGGTTAGGGTTAGGGTTAGGGTTAGGGTTAGGGTTAGGGTTAGGGTTAGGGTTAGGGTTAGGGTTAGGGTTAGGGTTAGGGTTAGGGTTAGGGTTAGGGTTAGGGTTAGGGTTAGGGTTAGGGTTAGGGTTAGGGTTAGGGTTAGGGTTAGGGTTAGGGTTAGGGTTAGGGTTAGGGTTAGGGTTAGGGTTAGGGTTAGGGTTAGGGTTAGGGTTAGGGTTAGGGTTAGGGTTAGGGTTAGGGTTAGGGTTAGGGTTAGGGTTAGGGTTAGGGTTAGGGTTAGGGTTAGGGTTAGGGTTAGGGTTAGGGTTAGGGTTAGGGTTAGGGTTAGGGTTAGGGTTAGGGTTAGGGTTAGGGTTAGGGTTAGGGTTAGGGTTAGGGTTAGGGTTAGGGTTAGGGTTAGGGTTAGGGTTAGGGTTAGGGTTAGGGTTAGGGTTAGGGTTAGGGTTAGGGTTAGGGTTAGGGTTAGGGTTAGGGTTAGGGTTAGGGTTAGGGTTAGGGTTAGGGTTAGGGTTAGGGTTAGGGTTAGGGTTAGGGTTAGGGTTAGGGTTAGGGTTAGGGTTAGGGTTAGGGTTAGGGTTAGGGTTAGGGTTAGGGTTAGGGTTAGGGTTAGGGTTAGGGTTAGGGTTAGGGTTAGGGTTAGGGTTAGGGTTAGGGTTAGGGTTAGGGTTAGGGTTAGGGTTAGGGTTAGGGTTAGGGTTAGGGTTAGGGTTAGGGTTAGGGTTAGGGTTAGGGTTAGGGTTAGGGTTAGGGTTAGGGTTAGGGTTAGGGTTAGGGTTAGGGTTAGGGTTAGGGTTAGGGTTAGGGTTAGGGTTAGGGTTAGGGTTAGGGTTAGGGTTAGGGTTAGGGTTAGGGTTAGGGTTAGGGTTAGGGTTAGGGTTAGGGTTAGGGTTAGGGTTAGGGTTAGGGTTAGGGTTAGGGTTAGGGTTAGGGTTAGGGTTAGGGTTAGGGTTAGGGTTAGGGTTAGGGTTAGGGTTAGGGTTAGGGTTAGGGTTAGGGTTAGGGTTAGGGTTAGGGTTAGGGTTAGGGTTAGGGTTAGGGTTAGGGTTAGGGTTAGGGTTAGGGTTAGGGTTAGGGTTAGGGTTAGGGTTAGGGTTAGGGTTAGGGTTAGGGTTAGGGTTAGGGTTAGGGTTAGGGTTAGGGTTAGGGTTAGGGTTAGGGTTAGGGTTAGGGTTAGGGTTAGGGTTAGGGTTAGGGTTAGGGTTAGGGTTAGGGTTAGGGTTAGGGTTAGGGTTAGGGTTAGGGTTAGGGTTAGGGTTAGGGTTAGGGTTAGGGTTAGGGTTAGGGTTAGGGTTAGGGTTAGGGTTAGGGTTAGGGTTAGGGTTAGGGTTAGGGTTAGGGTTAGGGTTAGGGTTAGGGTTAGGGTTAGGGTTAGGGTTAGGGTTAGGGTTAGGGTTAGGGTTAGGGTTAGGGTTAGGGTTAGGGTTAGGGTTAGGGTTAGGGTTAGGGTTAGGGTTAGGGTTAGGGTTAGGGTTAGGGTTAGGGTTAGGGTTAGGGTTAGGGTTAGGGTTAGGGTTAGGGTTAGGGTTAGGGTTAGGGTTAGGGTTAGGGTTAGGGTTAGGTTAGGGTTAGGGTTAGGGTTAGGGTTAGGGTTAGGGTTAGGGTTAGGGTTAGGGTTAGGGTTAGGGTTAGGGTTAGGGTTAGGGTTAGGGTTAGGGTTAGGGTTAGGGTTAGGGTTAGGGTTAGGGTTAGGGTTAGGGTTAGGGTTAGGGTTAGGGTTAGGGTTAGGGTTAGGGTTAGGGTTAGGGTTAGGGTTAGGGTTAGGGTTAGGGTTAGGGTTAGGGTTAGGGTTTGGGTTAGGGTTAGGGTTAGGGTTAGGGTTAGGGTTAGGGTTAGGGTTAGGGTTAGGGTTAGGGTTAGGGTTAGGGTTAGGGTTAGGGTTAGGGTTAGGGTTAGGGTTAGGGTTAGGGTTAGGGTTAGGGTTAGGGTTAGGGTTAGGGTTAGGGTTAGGGTTAGGGTTAGGGTTAGGGTTAGGGTTAGGGTTAGGGTTAGGGTTAGGGTTAGGGTTAGGGTTAGGGTTAGGGTTAGGGTTAGGGTTAGGGTTAGGGTTAGGGTTAGGGTTAGGGTTAGGGTTTGAGGTTAGGGTTAGGGTTAGGGTTAGGGTTAGGGTTAGGGTTAGGGTTAGGGTTAGGGTTAGGGTTAGTGTTAGGGTTAGGGTTAGGGTTAGGGTTAGGGTTAGGGTTAGGGTTAGGGTTAGGGTTAGGGTTAGGGTTAGGGTTAGGGTTAGGGTTAGGGTT
>CAKZFK010000141.1:0-31874 GCA_936440205.1 Lepidonotus clava | reverse complement strand
ATGATACCATACACCCCTATTTCTGGATGAGATGTCAATAATTATGCAAAATTGTCACAAATGTTGGTCTATACCCGAGTATACTCCCCCGTGCACCTTGTGCACCCTGCGGTGCATGGATTCAAGGACTCAGGCCCCGCAGAATGATCGTCAGGAGGTGCGGGAGCCCCTTCTGCTACCCATCGGCTAAACTGTAGCAGTTTCTGCTCAATGATATCGTATAGGAATGTACAGGGAGCTGGGCCCCTCCCACCCGCTGTGCACGATGTCATTCGGGGACGGCCCCCCCCCCCCCCCTTCTGTGACCTCAATGGGGGCCCAATGGTTGCTATGACAACGCTGAATTTCGATCGAGAAAGAAACCAACATGAGGACCATAAGGATCGGGGGATGAGCTTCCCAATGATACCATACACCCCTATTTCTGGATGAGATGTCAATAATTATGCAAAATTGTCACAAATGTTGGTCTATACCCGAGTATACTCCCCCGTGCACCTTGTGCACCCTGCGGTGCATGGATTCAAGGACTCAGGCCCCGCAGAATGATCGTCAGGAGGTGCGGGAGCCCCTTCTGCTACCCATCGGCTAAACTGTAGCAGTTTCTGCTCAATGATATCGTATAGGAATGTACAGGGAGCTGGGCCCCTCCACCCGCTGTGCACGATGTCATTCGGGGACGGCCCCCCCCCCCCCCTTCTGTGACCTCAATGGGGGCCCAATGGTTGCTATGACAACGCTGAATTTCGATCGAGAAAGAAACCAACATGAGGACCATAAGGATCGGGGGATGAGCTTCCCAATGATACCATACACCCCTATTTCTGGATGAGATGTCAATAATTATGCAAAATTGTCACAAATGTTGGTCTATACCCGAGTATACTCCCCCGGTGCACCTTGTGCACCCTGCGGTGCATGGATTCAAGGACTCAGGCCCCGCAGAATGATCGGTCAGGAGGTGCGGGAGCCCCTTCTGCTACCCATCGGCTAAACTGTAGCAGTTTCTGCTCAATGATATCGTATAGGAATGTACAGGGAGCTGGGCCCCTCCCACCCGCTGTGCACGATGTCATTCGGGGACGGCCCCCCCCCCCCCCTTCTGTGACCTCAATGGGGGCCCAATGGTTGCTATGACAACGCTGAATTTCGATCGAGAAAGAAACCAACATGAGGACCATAAGGATCGGGGGATGAGCTTCCCAATGATACCATACACCCCTATTTCTGGATGAGATGTCAATAATTATGCAAAATTGTCACAAATGTTGGTCTATACCCGAGTATACTCCCCCGTGCACCTTGTGCACCCTGCGGTGCATGGATTCAAGGACTCAGGCCCCGCAGAATGATCGTCAGGAGGTGCGGGAGCCCCTTCTGCTACCCATCGGCTAAACTGTAGCAGTTTCTGCTCAATGATATCGTATAGGAATGTACAGGGAGCTGGGCCCCTCCCACCCGCTGTGCACGATGTCATTCGGGGACGGCCCCCCCCCCCCCCTTCTGTGACCTCAATGGGGGCCCAATGGTTGCTATGACAACGCTGAATTTCGATCGAGAAAGAAACCAACATGAGGACCATAAGGATCGGGGATGAGCTTCCCAATGATACCATACACCCCTATTTCTGGATGAGATGTCAATAATTATGCAAAATTGTCACAAATGTTGGTCTATACCCGAGTATACTCCCCCGTGCACCTTGTGCACCCTGCGGTGCATTGATTCAAGGACTCAGGCCCCGCAGAATGATCGTCAGGAGGTGCGGGAGCCCCTTCTGCTACCCATCGGCTAAACTGTAGCAGTTTCTGCTCAATGATATCGTATAGGAATGTACAGGGAGCTGGGCCCCTCCCACCCGCTGTGCACGATGTCATTCGGGGACGGCCCCCCCCCCCCCTTCTGTGACCTCAATGGGGGGCCCAATGGTTGCTATGACAACGCTGAATTTCGATCGAGAAAGAAACCAACATGAGGACCATAAGGATCGGGGGATGAGCTTCCCAATGATACCATACACCCCTATTTCTGGATGAGATGTCAATAATTATGCAAAATTGTCACAAATGTTGGTCTATACCCGAGTATACTCCCCCGTGCACCTTGTGCACCCTGCGGTGCATGGATTCAAGGACTCAGGCCCCGCAGAATGATCGTCAGGAGGTGCGGGAGCCCCTTCTGCTACCCATCGGCTAAACTGTAGCAGTTTCTGCTCAATGATATCGTATAGGAATGTACAGGGAGCTGGGCCCCTCCCACCCGCTGTGCACGATGTCATTCGGGGACGGCCCCCCCCCCCCTTCTGTGACCTCAATGGGGGCCCAATGGTTGCTATGACAACGCTGAATTTCGATCGAGAAAGAAACCAACATGAGGACCATAAGGATCGGGGGATGAGCTTCCCAATGATACCATACACCCCTATTTCTGGATGAGATGTCAATAATTATGCAAAATTGTCACAAATGTTGGTCTATACCCGAGTATACTCCCCCCGTGCACCTTGTGCACCCTGCGGTGCATGGATTCAAGGACTCAGGCCCCGCAGAATGATCGTCAGGAGGTGCGGGAGCCCCTTCTGCTACCCATCGGCTAAACTGTAGCAGTTTCTGCTCAATGATATCGTATAGGAATGTACAGGGAGCTGGGCCCCCTCCCACCCGCTGTGCACGATGTCATTCGGGGACGGCCCCCCCCCCCCCCTTCTGTGACCTCAATGGGGGCCCAATGGTTGCTATGACAACGCTGAATTTCGATCGAGAAAGAAACCAACATGAGATCATAAGGATCGGGGGATGAGCTTCCCAATGATACCATACACCCCTATTTCTGGATGAGATGTCAATAATTATGCAAAATTGTCACAAATGTTGGTCTATACCCGAGTATACTCCCCCGTGCACCTTGTGCACCCTGCGGTGCATGGATTCAAGGACTCAGGCCCCGCAGAATGATCGTCAGGAGGTGCGGGGGAGCCCCTTCTGCTACCCATCGGCTAAACTGTAGCAGTTTCTGCTCAATGATATCGTATAGGAATGTACAGGGAGCTGGGCCCCTCCCACCCGCTGTGCACGATGTCATTCGGGGACGGCCCCCCCCCCCCCTTCTGTGACCTCAATGGGGGCCCAATGGTTGCTATGACAACGCTGAATTTCGATCGAGAAAGAAACCAACATGAGGACCATAAGGATCGGGGGATGAGCTTCCCAATGATACCATACACCCTATTTCTGGATGAGATGTCAATAATTATGCAAAATTGTCACAAATGTTGGTCTATACCCGAGTATACTCCCCCGTGCACCTTGTGCACCCTGCGGTGCATGGATTCAAGGACTCAGGCCCCGCAGAATGATCGTCAGGAGGTGCGGGAGCCCCTTCTGCTACCCATCGGCTAAACTGTAGCAGTTTCTGCTCAATGATATCGTATAGGAATGTACAGGGAGCTGGGCCCCTCCCACCCGCTGTGCACGATGTCATTCGGGGACGGCCCCCCCCCCCCCCCTTCTGTGACCTCAATGGGGGCCCAATGGTTGCTATGACAACGCTGAATTTCGATCGAGAAAGAAACCAACATGAGGACCATAAGGATCGGGGGATGAGCTTCCCAATGATACCATACACCCCTATTTCTGGATGAGATGTCAATAATTATGCAAAATTGTCACAAATGTTGGTCTATACCCGAGTATACTCCCCCGTGCACCTTGTGCACCCTGCGGTGCATGGATTCAAGGACTCAGGCCCCGCAGAATGATCGTCAGGAGGTGCGGGAGCCCCTTCTGCTACCCATCGGCTAAACTGTAGCAGTTTCTGCTCAATGATATCGTATAGGAATGTACAGGGAGCTGGGCCCCTCCCACCCGCTGTGCACGATGTCATTCGGGGACGGCCCCCCCCCCCCCCTTCTGTGACCTCAATGGGGGCCCAATGGTTGCTATGACAACGCTGAATTTCGATCGAGAAAGAAACCAACATGAGGACCATAAGGATCGGGGGATGAGCTTCCCAATGATACCATACACCCCTATTTCTGGATGAGATGTCAATAATTATGCAAAATTGTCACAAATGTTGGTCTATACCCGAGTATACTCCCCCGTGCACCTTGTGCACCCTGCGGTGCATGGATTCAAGGACTCAGGCCCCGCAGAATGATCGTCAGGAGGTGCGGGAGCCCCTTCTGCTACCCATCGGCTAAACTGTAGCAGTTTCTGCTCAATGATATCGTATAGGAATGTACAGGGAGCTGGGCCCCTCCCACCCGCTGTGCACGATGTCATTCGGGGACGGCCCCCCCCCCCCCTTCTGTGACCTCAATGGGGGCCCAATGGTTGCTATGACAACGCTGAATTTCGATCGAGAAAGAAACCAACATGAGGACCATAAGGATCGGGGGATGAGCTTCCCAATGATACCATACACCCCTATTTCTGGATGAGATGTCAATAATTATGCAAAATTGTCACAAATGTTGGTCTATACCCGAGTATACTCCCCCGTGCACCTTGTGCACCCTGCGGTGCATGGATTCAAGGACTCAGGCCCCGCAGAATGATCGTCAGGAGGTGCGGGAGCCCCTTCTGCTACCCATCGGCTAAACTGTAGCAGTTTCTGCTCAATGATATCGTATAGGAATGTACAGGGAGCTGGGCCCCTCCCACCCGCTGTGCACGATGTCATTCGGGGACGGCCCCCCCCCCCCCTTCTGTGACCTCAATGGGGGCCCAATGGTTGCTATGACAACGCTGAATTTCGATCGAGAAAGAAACCAACATGAGGACCATAAGGATCGGGGGATGAGCTTCCCAATGATACCATACACCCCTATTTCTGGATGAGATGTCAATAATTATGCAAAATTGTCACAAATGTTGGTCTATACCCGAGTATACTCCCCCGTGCACCTTGTGCACCCTGCGGTGCATGGATTCAAGGACTCAGGCCCCGCAGAATGATCGTCAGGAGGTGCGGGAGCCCCTTCTGCTACCCATCGGCTAAACTGTAGCAGTTTCTGCTCAATGATATCGTATAGGAATGTACAGGGAGCTGGGCCCCTCCCACCCGCTGTGCACGATGTCATTCGGGGACGGCCCCCCCCCCCCCTTCTGTGACCTCAATGGGGGCCCAATGGTTGCTATGACAACGCTGAATTTCGATCGAGAAAGAAACCAACATGAGGACCATAAGGATCGGGGGATGAGCTTCCCAATGATACCATACACCCCTATTTCTGGATGACATGTCAATAATTATGCAAAATTGTCACAAATGTTGGTCTATACCCGAGTATACTCCCCCGTGCACCTTGTGCACCCTGCGGTGCATGGATTCAAGGACTCAGGCCCCGCAGAATGATCGTCAGGAGGTGCGGGAGCCCCTTCTGCTACCCATCGGCTAAACTGTAGCAGTTTCTGCTCAATGATATCGTATAGGAATGTACAGGGAGCTGGGCCCCTCCCACCCGCTGTGCACGATGTCATTCGGGGACGGCCCCCCCCCCCCCTTCTGTGACCTCAATGGGGGCCCAATGGTTGCTATGACAACGCTGAATTTCGATCGAGAAAGAAACCAACATGAGGACCATAAGGATCGGGGGATGAGCTTCCCAATGATACCATACACCCCTATTTCTGGATGAGATGTCAATAATTATGCAAAATTGTCACAAATGTTGGTCTATACCCGAGTATACTCCCCCGTGCACCTTGTGCACCCTGCGGTGCATGGATTCAAGGACTCAGGCCCCGCAGAATGATCGTCAGGAGGTGCGGGAGCCCCTTCTGCTACCCATCGGCTAAACTGTAGCAGTTTCTGCTCAATGATATCGTATAGGAATGTACAGGGAGCTGGGCCCCTCCCACCCGCTGTGCACGATGTCATTCGGGGACGGCCCCCCCCCCCCCCTTCTGTGACCTCAATGGGGGCCCAATGGTTGCTATGACAACGCTGAATTTCGATCGAGAAAGAAACCAACATGAGGACCATAAGGATCGGGGGATGAGCTTCCCAATGATACCATACACCCCTATTTCTGGATGAGATGTCAATAATTATGCAAAATTGTCACAAATGTTGGTCTATACCCGAGTATACTCCCCCGTGCACCTTGTGCACCCTGCGGTGCATGGATTCAAGGACTCAGGCCCCGCAGAATGATCGTCAGGAGGTGCGGGAGCCCCTTCTGCTACCCATCGGCTAAACTGTAGCAGTTTCTGCTCAATGATATCGTATAGGAATGTACAGGGAGCTGGGCCCCTCCCACCCGCTGTGCACGATGTCATTCGGGGACGGCCCCCCCCCCCCCGTCTGTGACCTCAATGGGGGCCCAATGGTTGCTATGACAACGCTGAATTTCGATCGAGAAAGAAACCAACATGAGGACCATAAGGATCGGGGGATGAGCTTCCCAATGATACCATACACCCCTATTTCTGGATGAGATGTCAATAATTATGCAAAATTGTCACAAATGTTGGTCTATACCCGAGTATACTCCCCCGTGCACCTTGTGCACCCTGCGGTGCATGGATTCAAGGACTCAGGCCCCGCAGAATGATCGTCAGGAGGTGCGGGAGCCCCTTCTGCTACCCATCGGCTAAACTGTAGCAGTTTCTGCTCAATGATATCGTATAGGAATGTACAGGGAGCTGGGCCCCTCCCACCCGCTGTGCACGATGTCATTCGGGGACGGCCCCCCCCCCCCCCTTCTGTGACCTCAATGGGGGCCCAATGGTTGCTATGACAACGCTGAATTTCGATCGAGAAAGAAACCAACATGAGGACCATAAGGATCGGGGGATGAGCTTCCCAATGATACCATACACCCCTATTTCTGGATGAGATGTCAATAATTATGCAAAATTGTCACAAATGTTGGTCTATACCCGAGTATACTCCCCCGTGCACCTTGTGCACCCTGCGGTGCATGGATTCAAGGACTCAGGCCCCGCAGAATGATCGTCAGGAGGTGCGGGAGCCCCTTCTGCTACCCATCGGCTAAACTGTAGCAGTTTCTGCTCAATGATATCGTATAGGAATGTACAGGGAGCTGGGCCCCTCCCACCCGCTGTGCACGATGTCATTCGGGGACGGCCCCCCCCCCCCCCTTCTGTGACCTCAATGGGGGCCCAATGGTTGCTATGACAACGCTGAATTTCGATCGAGAAAGAAACCAACATGAGGACCATAAGGATCGGGGGATGAGCTTCCCAATGATACCATACACCCCTATTTCTGGATGAGATGTCAATAATTATGCAAAATTGTCACAAATGTTGGTCTATACCCGAGTATACTCCCCCGTGCACCTTGTGCACCCTGCGGTGCATGGATTCAAGGACTCAGGCCCCGCAGAATGATCGTCAGGAGGTGCGGGAGCCCCTTCTGCTACCCATCGGCTAAACTGTAGCAGTTTCTGCTCAATGATATCGTATAGGAATGTACAGGGAGCTGGGCCCCTCCCACCCGCTGTGCACGATGTCATTCGGGGACGGCCCCCCCCCCCCCCTTCTGTGACCTCAATGGGGGCCCAATGGTTGCTATGACAACGCTGAATTTCGATCGAGAAAGAAACCAACATGAGGACCATAAGGATCGGGGGATGAGCTTCCCAATGATACCATACACCCCTATTTCTGGATGAGATGTCAATAATTATGCAAAATTGTCACAAATGTTGGTCTATACCCGAGTATACTCCCCCGTGCACCTTGTGCACCCTGCGGTGCATGGATTCAAGGACTCAGGCCCCGCAGAATGATCGTCAGGAGGTGCGGGAGCCCCTTCTGCTACCCATCGGCTAAACTGTAGCAGTTTCTGCTCAATGATATCGTATAGGAATGTACAGGGAGCTGGGCCCCTCCCACCCGCTGTGCACGATGTCATTCGGGGACGGCCCCCCCCCCCCCCTTCTGTGACCTCAATGGGGGCCCAATGGTTGCTATGACAACGCTGAATTTCGATCGAGAAAGAAACCAACATGAGGACCATAAGGATCGGGGGATGAGCTTCCCAATGATACCATACACCCCTATTTCTGGATGAGATGTCAATAATTATGCAAAATTGTCACAAATGTTGGTCTATACCCGAGTATACTCCCCCGTGCACCTTGTGCACCCTGCGGTGCATGGATTCAAGGACTCAGGCCCCGCAGAATGATCGTCAGGAGGTGCGGGAGCCCCTTCTGCTACCCATCGGCTAAACTGTAGCAGTTTCTGCTCAATGATATCGTATAGGAATGTACAGGGAGCTGGGCCCCTCCCACCCGCTGTGCACGATGTCATTCGGGGACGGCCCCCCCCCCCCCCTTCTGTGACCTCAATGGGGGCCCAATGGTTGCTATGACAACGCTGAATTTCGATCGAGAAAGAAACCAACATGAGGACCATAAGGATCGGGGGATGAGCTTCCCAATGATACCATACACCCCTATTTCTGGATGAGATGTCAATAATTATGCAAAATTGTCACAAATGTTGGTCTATACCCGAGTATACTCCCCCGTGCACCTTGTGCACCCTGCGGTGCATGGATTCAAGGACTCAGGCCCCGCAGAATGATCGTCAGGAGGTGCGGGAGCCCCTTCTGCTACCCATCGGCTAAACTGTAGCAGTTTCTGCTCAATGATATCGTATAGGAATGTACAGGGAGCTGGGCCCCTCCCACCCGCTGTGCACGATGTCATTCGGGGACGGCCCCCCCCCCCCTTCTGTGACCTCAATGGGGGCCCAATGGTTGCTATGACAACGCTGAATTTCGATCGAGAAAGAAACCAACATGAGGACCATAAGGATCGGGGGATGAGCTTCCCAATGATACCATACACCCCTATTTCTGGATGAGATGTCAATAATTATGCAAAATTGTCACAAATGTTGGTCTATACCCGAGTATACTCCCCCGTGCACCTTGTGCACCCTGCGGTGCATGGATTCAAGGACTCAGGCCCCGCAGAATGATCGTCAGGAGGTGCGGGAGCCCCTTCTGCTACCCATCGGCTAAACTGTAGCAGTTTCTGCTCAATGATATCGTATAGGAATGTACAGGGAGCTGGGCCCCTCCCACCCGCTGTGCACGATGTCATTCGGGGACGGCCCCCCCCCCCCTTCTGTGACCTCAATGGGGGCCCAATGGTTGCTATGACAACGCTGAATTTCGATCGAGAAAGAAACCAACATGAGGACCATAAGGATCGGGGGATGAGCTTCCCAATGATACCATACACCCCTATTTCTGGATGAGATGTCAATAATTATGCAAAATTGTCACAAATGTTGGTCTATACCCGAGTATACTCCCCCGTGCACCTTGTGCACCCTGCGGTGCATGGATTCAAGGACTCAGGCCCCGCAGAATGATCGTCAGGAGGTGCGGGAGCCCCTTCTGCTACCCATCGGCTAAACTGTAGCAGTTTCTGCTCAATGATATCGTATAGGAATGTACAGGGAGCTGGGCCCCTCCCACCCGCTGTGCACGATGTCATTCGGGGACGGCCCCCCCCCCCCCTTCTGTGACCTCAATGGGGGCCCAATGGTTGCTATGACAACGCTGAATTTCGATCGAGAAAGAAACCAACATGAGGACCATAAGGATCGGGGGATGAGCTTCCCAATGATACCATACACCCCTATTTCTGGATGAGATGTCAATAATTATGCAAAATTGTCACAAATGTTGGTCTATACCCGAGTATACTCCCCCGTGCACCTTGTGCACCCTGCGGTGCATGGATTCAAGGACTCAGGCCCCGCAGAATGATCGTCAGGAGGTGCGGGAGCCCCTTCTGCTACCCATCGGCTAAACTGTAGCAGTTTCTGCTCAATGATATCGTATAGGAATGTACAGGGAGCTGGGCCCCTCCCACCCGCTGTGCACGATGTCATTCGGGGACGGCCCCCCCCCCCCTTCTGTGACCTCAATGGGGGCCCAATGGTTGCTATGACAACGCTGAATTTCGATCGAGAAAGAAACCAACATGAGGACCATAAGGATCGGGGGATGAGCTTCCCAATGATACCATACACCCCTATTTCTGGATGAGATGTCAATAATTATGCAAAATTGTCACAAATGTTGGTCTATACCCGAGTATACTCCCCCGTGCACCTTGTGCACCCTGCGGTGCATGGATTCAAGGACTCAGGCCCCGCAGAATGATCGTCAGGAGGTGCGGGAGCCCCTTCTGCTACCCATCGGCTAAACTGTAGCAGTTTCTGCTCAATGATATCGTATAGGAATGTACAGGGAGCTGGGCCCCTCCCACCCGCTGTGCACGATGTCATTCGGGGACGGCCCCCCCCCCCTTCTGTGACCTCAATGGGGGCCCAATGGTTGCTATGACAACGCTGAATTTCGATCGAGAAAGAAACCAACATGAGGACCATAAGGATCGGGGGATGAGCTTCCCAATGATACCATACACCCCTATTTCTGGATGAGATGTCAATAATTATGCAAAATTGTCACAAATGTTGGTCTATACCCGAGTATACTCCCCCGTGCACCTTGTGCACCCTGCGGTGCATGGATTCAAGGACTCAGGCCCCGCAGAATGATCGTCAGGAGGTGCGGGAGCCCCTTCTGCTACCCATCGGCTAAACTGTAGCAGTTTCTGCTCAATGATATCGTATAGGAATGTACAGGGAGCTGGGCCCCTCCCACCCGCTGTGCACGATGTCATTCGGGGACGGCCCCCCCCCCCCATCTGTGAACTCAATGGGGGCCCAATGGTTGCTATGACAACGCTGAATTTCGATCGAGAAAGAAACCAACATGAGGACCATAAGGATCGGGGGATGAGCTTCCCAATGATACCATACACCCCTATTTCTGGATGAGATGTCAATAATTATGCAAAATTGTCACAAATGTTGGTCTATACCCGAGTATACTCCCCCGTGCACCTTGTGCACCCTGCGGTGCATGGATTCAAGGACTCAGGCCCCGCAGAATGATCGTCAGGAGGTGCGGGAGCCCCTTCTGCTACCCATCGGCTAAACTGTAGCAGTTTCTGCTCAATGATATCGTATAGGAATGTACAGGGAGCTGGGCCCCTCCCACCCGCTGTGCACGATGTCATTCGGGGACGGCCCCCCCCCCCCCTTCTGTGACCTCAATGGGGGCCCAATGGTTGCTATGACAACGCTGAATTTCGATCGAGAAAGAAACCAACATGAGGACCATAAGGATCGGTGGATGAGCTTCCCAATGATACCATACACCCCTATTTCTGGATGAGATGTCAATAATTATGCAAAATTGTCACAAATGTTGGTTTCTCGTTCACGTATTGTTTTTACTATATATTACGGTCGGTCACGAGCCAGGGCCCCTAAGTTATCTCCCAATGTCACCGTTCCTGGGATCACCTCTAGTCCCATAGGTAATCCAGCGCCGGTGATGACAGCCAGCTGTCCACCCTGTCTTATGTCCATTCTCGCTACTACTGTTACTCGGGTCACTTGGAGTGGGGGTATTTCCGTCGTTTTCTCGATTCGCACGACCTGTCCTCCGACGGTAACTGCCCGAATCCCATCCGTTCTCTGTTCTACTCCCGGGATTCGTTCCCCCTCTCCCTCCCCCTCGGCGGGCAGGAAGATGGCACTCGCGTGGGGCTTAACTGTCAGCCGGTATTTCACCGCGAAGTCGTTTCCCAGGATCCCTTCATCTCTACCGATGTCTGCCACCATGAACGTCCACTTCAACACGCGTGTTCCCAATTTCACTGGCAAGTTCGTGCATCCGTAGCACCGCAACGGACTACCATCTACCGAGCAGAGACGTCCTTCATATCCATCCAGTTCTTCCCTTTTTCGTCCCCACTCTCTCCAGAGGCGTTCCGACAGCAGACTGATCATAGATCCGGTATCAACCAAAAAACGGACGACACTCTCTCCCACCGTCCCGGCCACATAAAGTCCACATTCTCCCATGCCTACTACTTCTCTCGCCGCGCCCGAAGGGGGCCCCGCGCTTACTGCGACGGCGACTGTCCGTTTCCCTGACGCTGAGAACACTCTCTTGCGAAATGGCCCTTCTGGTGACAGTGATGACACTCTAAATCTTCTTTTCGCTTCTTAAACGCCTCCCTCCGGGCCGTTGCTTGTCTTCTAGCTTCCCGTTCCTCTGCCAATTCTTTCATCATCTCCTCCAACTTACCGTTTAAGGCCATGATCTGTGTATTGGCGTCCTCCTCGGGCTTCACTGCCCGCAGGAGGCGGCGTGAGTATCGTTCCTGTATTTCTACCACCTCTACCGCCTCCTCTAGTGTCTTGCATCCTTTCTCTGCACACTTCAGCTGAAGGTCTTCCCCAACTGCAGCCTGGAACGCATGTAATGCTGCTTTTTCCTGGCTAGCATAGTCGTTGGAGAAGTAGGCTCTCGATGCCAGTCGCCGGGCATTATCAGCCAACTCCTTCGCTGTCTGGTTCTTTACACGTTTCAAGCCCGCCAACTCTTGCAGAGCATTACACGTGTCCTTCTCCTGACCGAACCTCCGGCGCAACGCATCCACCCTCGCCGAGTAACGGAGTCGTTCCCTGTCCGGGAGTCCGACAAAGTACATTCGTGCCGTTCCCGTCAGCGAGAGGAAAAGCATCGCCGCTTTTTCCTCGGCCGTCCAGCGTCCCAATGTTGCGTACTCCTCAAACTGGTTGATCCATCCCTCGAAATCCGGTTTACCGTCATACTTCTCTGGTCGTAAACTGAACTTCTTCAAACTCGCTCCTTCCTGACCGGTCTGTTGTTGTTGAGCCCGCACATTCTGCTCATCCGTCGGGGTGGACGTTCCCATAAAATTAAACTGCCTACCCATGATGGTCGTGTCCTCCCCTTTGGTCTCGGTTTTCGCACCTCCTTTCTCCTCCCCACCTTCCTTGAAGGCGACGTCAGAATCCATCTGCTCGAAGACTGCCGCAGTCGCCATGAGTATCCAACACCGATGAAACACCCAAGATCCACAAGTCCGTATGTGCCTATTTCAGCACCACCGCTGCCACCAGTGTGACGTTCTCTGGTAAGTCGGGGTTGCCGATTCTTACGACAGAGGAACGTGGGGGTTGTTCGGGTCTCGGGGCGGACGGGGAATCCGGGCCAAGAACCGAGATGTGTTTCTAGAGTCGTGCCTCGCGCACGAGGGGGGGCTGAGCGAATCGATCGGGAATCGGCACTCGATGTCGACGGAGGACTGCGGGGGAGGGAAATTATGGTAGGGGTACGGGTCGGCCGGGGGGCGGTCCACCCCTGAGTTCCGGTCCGCGGGGGCGACGGGCCGACGGTCGCCTATTGTTTGGTAGCGTGGGGCCGAGCACGCCGCGCCCTCGTCCCCGCGGACTTCGCTCCCTCGTTCCGCTCCCCATGTCTTCGTACCATACTACGCCTCGGTTTCCGGTACTACTTCGGGCCTTCGTGCCCTACTCCGTTCCCTCGTTCCTCGTTCTTCGGGCCATCGGGCCCCTTACCCTATGTTTCGACTACCTATCTCGGACTTCGGCTGTTTTGTCCTAACTTCGGCTTAATTACTCTATTCGGCTCATCTTTAGTGGTTGTTTCAGGAAAGAGGACACGTCTGGACACCAGGAGAACTGTTAAAGAACTCTGTTTATTCGGGCCTCACCGCCCCTTTATATACTAGAGAGGTCAGCCCTGATTGGCTGCCTTCGGTCACGTGACCTACAACTGACGTCACTTCCGGTTTATATATTCCGTTTCCGGTTTACATTTCACTTCCGGTTTACATATTTCCGGGTTTCGTTCCATTACGTTTTCGTTATTCGTTCTTTACATATTCGTTATTCGTTCTTTACATATTCGTTCTTTACATCTATTTCGTTCTTCGTTCTTTACATATTCGTTATTCATTCTTTACATATTCGTTCTTTGCATCTATTTCCATTATTACCTTATTTCTATTATTTTAACCTCTATGTATTTTGGCTGAATAGCCGTTCATCACAATACCATACACCCCTATTTCTGGATGAGATGTCAATAATTATGCAAAATTGTCACAAATGTTGGTCTATACCCGAGTATACTCCCCCGTGCACCTTGTGCACCCTGCGGTGCATGGATTCAAGGACTCAGGCCCTGCAGAATGATCGTCAGGAGGTGCGGGAGCCCCTTCTGCTACCCATCGGCTAAACTGTAGCAGTTTCTGCTCAATGATATCGTATAGGAATGTACAGGGAGCTGGGCCCCTCCCACCCGCTGTGCACGATGTCATTCGGGGACGGCCCCCCCCCCCCTTCTGTGACCTCAATGGGGGCCCAATGGTTGCTATGACAACGCTGAATTTCGATCGAGAAAGAAACCAACATGAGGACCATAAGGATCGGGGGATGAGCTTCCCAATGATACCATACACCCCTATTTCTGGATGAGATGTCAATAATTATGCAAAATTGTCACAAATGTTGGTCTATACCCGAGTATACTCCCCCGTGCACCTTGTGCATCCTGCGGTGCATGGATTCAAGGACTCAGGCCCCGCAGAATGATCGTCAGGAGGTGCGGGAGCCCCTTCTGCTACCTATCGGCTAAACTGTAGCAGTTTCTGCTCAATGATATCGTATAGGAATGTACAGGGAGCTGGGCCCCTCCCACCCGCTGTGCACGATGTCATTCGGGGACGGCCCCCCCCCCCCCCTTCTGTGACCTCAATGGGGGCCCAATGGTTGCTATGACAACGCTGAATTTCGATCGAGAAAGAAACCAACATGAGGACCATAAGGATCGGGGGATGAGCTTCCCAATGATACCATACACCCCTATTTCTGGATGAGATGTCAATAATTATGCAAAATTGTCACAAATGTTGGTCTATACCCGAGTATACTCCCCCGTGCACCTTGTGCACCCTGCGGTGCATGGATTCAAGGACTCAGGCCCCGCAGAATGATCGTCAGGAGGTGCGGGAGCCCCTTCTGCTACCCATCGGCTAAACTGTAGCAGTTTCTGCTCAATGATATCGTATAGGAATGTACAGGGAGCTGGGCCCCTCCCACCCGCTGTGCACGATGTCATTCGGGGACGGCCCCCCCCCCCCCCCTTCTGTGACCTCAATGGGGGCCCAATGGTTGCTATGACAACGCTGAATTTCGATCGAGAAAGAAACCAACATGAGGACCATAAGGATCGGGGGATGAGCTTCCCAATGATACCATACACCCCTATTTCTGGATGAGATGTCAATAATTATGCAAAATTGTCACAAATGTTGGTCTATACCCGAGTATACTCCCCCGTGCACCTTGTGCACCCTGCGGTGCATGGATTCAAGGACTCAGGCCCCGCAGAATGATCGTCAGGAGGTGCGGGAGCCCCTTCTGCTACCCATCGGCTAAACTGTAGCAGTTTCTGCTCAATGATATCGTATAGGAATGTACAGGGAGCTGGGCCCCTCCCACCCGCTGTGCACGATGTCATTCGGGGACGGCCCCCCCCCCCTTCTGTGACCTCAATGGGGGCCCAATGGTTGCTATGACAACGCTGAATTTCGATCGAGAAAGAAACCAACATGAGGACCATAAGGATCGGGGGATGAGCTTCCCAATGATACCATACACCCCTATTTCTGGATGAGATGTCAATAATTATGCAAAATTGTCACAAATGTTGGTCTATACCCGAGTATACTCCCCCGTGCACCTTGTGCACCCTGCGGTGCATGGATTCAAGGACTCAGGCCCCGCAGAATGATCGTCAGGAGGTGCGGGAGCCCCTTCTGCTACCCATCGGCTAAACTGTAGCAGTTTCTGCTCAATGATATCGTATAGGAATGTACAGGGAGCTGGGCCCCTCCCACCCGCTGTGCACGATGTCATTCGGGGACGGCCCCCCCCCCCCCTTCTGTGACCTCAATGGGGGCCCAATGGTTGCTATGACAACGCTGAATTTCGATCGAGAAAGAAACCAACATGAGGACCATAAGGATCGGGGGATGAGCTTCCCAATGATACCATACACCCCTATTTCTGGATGAGATGTCAATAATTATGCAAAATTGTCACAAATGTTGGTCTATACCCGAGTATACTCCCCCGTGCACCTTGTGCACCCTGCGGTGCATGGATTCAAGGACTCAGGCCCCGCAGAATGATCGTCAGGAGGTGCGGGAGCCCCTTCTGCTACCCATCGGCTAAACTGTAGCAGTTTCTGCTCAATGATATCGTATAGGAATGTACAGGGAGCTGGGCCCCTCCCACCCGCTGTGCACGATGTCATTCGGGGAAGGCCCCCCCCCCCTTCTGTGACCTCAATGGGGGCCCAATGGTTGCTATGACAACGCTGAATTTCGATCGAGAAAGAAACCAACATGAGGACCATAAGGATCGGGGGATGAGCTTCCCAATGATACCATACACCCCTATTTCTGGATGAGATGTCAATAATTATGCAAAATTGTCACAAATGTTGGTCTATACCCGAGTATACTCCCCCGTGCACCTTGTGCACCCTGCGGTGCATGGATTCAAGGACTCAGGCCCCGCAGAATGATCGTCAGGAGGTGCGGGAGCCCCTTCTGCTACCCATCGGCTAAACTGTAGCAGTTTCTGCTCAATGATATCGTATAGGAATGTACAGGGAGCTGGGCCCCTCCCACCCGCTGTGCACGATGTCATTCGGGGACGGCCCCCCCCCCCTTCTGTGACCTCAATGGGGGCCCAATGGTTGCTATGACAACGCTGAATTTCGATCGAGAAAGAAACCAACATGAGGACCATAAGGATCGGGGGATGAGCTTCCCAATGATACCATACACCCCTATTTCTGGATGAGATGTCAATAATTATGCAAAATTGTCACAAATGTTGGTCTATACCCGAGTATACTCCCCCGTGCACCTTGTGCACCCTGCGGTGCATGGATTCAAGGACTCAGGCCCCGCAGAATGATCGTCAGGAGGTGCGGGAGCCCCTTCTGCTAAACCAACATGAGGACCATAAGGATCGGGGGATGAGCTTCCCAATGATACCATACACCCCTATTTCTGGATGAGATGTCAATAATTATGCAAAATTGTCACAAATGTTGGTCTATACCCGAGTATACTCCCCCGTGCACCTTGTGCACCCTGCGGTGCATGGATTCAAGGACTCAGGCCCCGCAGAATGATCGTCAGGAGGTGCGGGAGCCCCTTCTGCTACCCATCGGCTAAACTGTAGCAGTTTCTGCTCAATGATATCGTATAGGAATGTACAGGGAGCTGGGCCCCTCCCACCCGCTGTGCACGATGTCATTCGGGGACGGCCCCCCCCCCCTTCTGTGACCTCAATGGGGGCCCAATGGTTGCTATGACAACGCTGAATTTCGATCGAGAAAGAAACCAACATGAGGACCATAAGGATCGGGGGATGAGCTTCCCAATGATACCATACACCCCTATTTCTGGATGAGATGTCAATAATTATGCAAAATTGTCACAAATGTTGGTCTATACCCGAGTATACTCCCCCGTGCACCTTGTGCACCCTGCGGTGCATGGATTCAAGGACTCAGGCCCCGCAGAATGATCGTCAGGAGGTGCGGGAGCCCCTTCTGCTACCCATCGGCTAAACTGTAGCAGTTTCTGCTCAATGATATCGTATAGGAATGTACAGGGAGCTGGGCCCCTCCCACCCGCTGTGCACGATGTCATTCGGGGACGGCCCCCCCCCCCTTCTGTGACCTCAATGGGGGCCCAATGGTTGCTATGACAACGCTGAATTTCGATCGAGAAAGAAACCAACATGAGGACCATAAGGATCGGGGGATGAGCTTCCCAATGATACCATACACCCCTATTTCTGGATGAGATGTCAATAATTATGCAAAATTGTCACAAATGTTGGTCTATACCCGAGTATACTCCCCCGTGCACCTTGTGCACCCTGCGGTGCATGGATTCAAGGACTCAGGCCCCGCAGAATGATCGTCAGGAGGTGCGGGAGCCCCTTCTGCTACCCATCGGCTAAACTGTAGCAGTTTCTGCTCAATGATATCGTATAGGAATGTACAGGGAGCTGGGCCCCTCCCACCCGCTGTGCACGATGTCATTCGGGGACGGCCCCCCCCCCCTTCTGTGACCTCAATGGGGGCCCAATGGTTGCTATGACAACGCTGAATTTCGATCGAGAAAGAAACCAACATGAGGACCATAAGGATCGGGGGATGAGCTTCCCAATGATACCATACACCCCTATTTCTGGATGAGATGTCAATAATTATGCAAAATTGTCACAAATGTTGGTCTATACCCGAGTATACTCCCCCGTGCACCTTGTGCACCCTGCGGTGCATGGATTCAAGGACTCAGGCCCCGCAGAATGATCGTCAGGAGGTGCGGGAGCCCCTTCTGCTACCCATCAGCTAAACTGTAGCAGTTTCTGCTCAATGATATCGTATAGGAATGTACAGGGAGCTGGGCCCCTCCCACCCGCTGTGCACGATGTCATTCGGGGACGGCCCCCCCCCTTCTGTGACCTCAATGGGGGCCCAATGGTTGCTATGACAACGCTGAATTTCGATCGAGAAAGAAACCAACATGAGGACCATAAGGATCGGGGGATGAGCTTCCCAATGATACCATACACCCCTATTTCTGGATGAGATGTCAATAATTATGCAAAATTGTCACAAATGTTGGTCTATACCCGAGTATACTCCCCCGTGCACCTTGTGCACCCTGCGGTGCATGGATTCAAGGACTCAGGCCCCGCAGAATGATCGTCAGGAGGTGCGGGAGCCCCTTCTGCTACCCATCGGCTAAACTGTAGCAGTTTCTGCTCAATGATATCGTATAGGAATGTACAGGGAGCTGGGCCCCTCCCACCCGCTGTGCACGATGTCATTCGGGGACGGCCCCCCCCCCCTTCTGTGACCTCAATGGGGGCCCAATGGTTGCTATGACAACGCTGAATTTCGATCGAGAAAGAAACCAACATGAGGACCATAAGGATCGGGGGATGAGCTTCCCAATGATACCATACACCCCTATTTCTGGATGAGATGTCAATAATTATGCAAAATTGTCACAAATGTTGGTCTATACCCGAGTATACTCCCCCGTGCACCTTGTGCACCCTGCGGTGCATGGATTCAAGGACTCAGGCCCCGCAGAATGATCGTCAGGAGGTGCGGGAGCCCCTTCTGCTACCCATCGGCTAAACTGTAGCAGTTTCTGCTCAATGATATCGTATAGGAATGTACAGGGAGCTGGGCCCCTCCCACCCGCTGTGCACGATGTCATTCGGGGACGGCCCCCCCCCTTCTGTGACCTCAATGGGGGCCCAATGGTTGCTATGACAACGCTGAATTTCGATCGAGAAAGAAACCAACATGAGGACCATAAGGATCGGGGGATGAGCTTCCCAATGATACCATACACCCCTATTTCTGGATGAGATGTCAATAATTATGCAAAATTGTCACAAATGTTGGTCTATACCCGAGTATACTCCCCCGTGCACCTTGTGCACCCTGCGGTGCATGGATTCAAGGACTCAGGCCCCGCAGAATGATCGTCAGGAGGTGCGGGAGCCCCTTCTGCTACCCATCGGCTAAACTGTAGCAGTTTCTGCTCAATGATATCGTATAGGAATGTACAGGGAGCTGGGCCCCTCCCACCCGCTGTGCACGATGTCATTCGGGGACGGCCCCCCCCCCCCCTTCTGTGACCTCAATGGGGGCCCAATGGTTGCTATGACAACGCTGAATTTCGATCGAGAAAGAAACCAACATGAGGACCATAAGGATCGGGGGATGAGCTTCCCAATGATACCATACACCCCTATTTCTGGATGAGATGTCAATAATTATGCAAAATTGTCACAAATGTTGGTCTATACCCGAGTATACTCCCCCGTGCACCTTGTGCACCCTGCGGTGCATGGATTCAAGGACTCAGGCCCCGCAGAATGATCGTCAGGAGGTGCGGGAGCCCCTTCTGCTACCCATCGGCTAAACTGTAGCAGTTTCTGCTCAATGATATCGTATAGGAATGTACAGGGAGCTGGGCCCCTCCCACCCGCTGTGCACGATGTCATTCGGGGACGGCCCCCCCCCCTTCTGTGACCTCAATGGGGGCCCAATGGTTGCTATGACAACGCTGAATTTCGATCGAGAAAGAAACCAACATGAGGACCATAAGGATCGGGGGATGAGCTTCCCAATGATACCATACACCCCTATTTCTGGATGAGATGTCAATAATTATGCAAAATTGTCACAAATGTTGGTCTATACCCGAGTATACTCCCCCGTGCACCTTGTGCACCCTGCGGTGCATGGATTCAAGGACTCAGGCCCCGCAGAATGATCGTCAGGAGGTGCGGGAGCCCCTTCTGCTACCCATCGGCTAAACTGTAGCAGTTTCTGCTCAATGATATCGTATAGGAATGTACAGGGAGCTGGGCCCCTCCCACCCGCTGTGCACGATGTCATTCGGGGACGGCCCCCCCCCCCTTCTGTGACCTCAATGGGGGCCCAATGGTTGCTATGACAACGCTGAATTTCGATCGAGAAAGAAACCAACATGAGGACCATAAGGATCGGGGGATGAGCTTCCCAATGATACCAAACACCCCTATTTCTGGATGAGATGTCAATAATTATGCAAAATTGTCACAAATGTTGGTCTATACCCGAGTATACTCCCCCGTGCACCTTGTGCACCCTGCGGTGCATGGATTCAAGGACTCAGGCCCCGCAGAATGATCGTCAAATGATATCGTATAGGAATGTACAGGGAGCTGGCCCCACCCCGACTCCCACCCGCTGTGCACGATGTCATTCGGGGACGGCCCCCCCCCTTCTGTGACCTCAATGGGGGCCCAATGGTTGCTATGACAACGCTGAATTTCGATCGAGAAAGAAAACAACATGAGAACCATAAGGATCGGGGGATGAGCTTCCCAATGATACCATACACCCCTATTTCTGGATGAGATGTCAATAATTATGCAAAATTGTCACAAATGTTGGTCTATACCCGAGTATACTCCCCCGTGCACCTTGTGCACCCTGCGGTGCATGGATTCAAGGACTCAGGCCCCGCAGAATGATCGTCAGGAGGTGCGGGAGCCCCTTCTGCTACCCATCGGCTAAACTGTAGCAGTTTCTGCTCAATGATATCGTATAGGAATGTACAGGGAGCTGACCCCGCCCCGACTCCCACCCGCTGTCCACGATGTCATTCGGGGACGGCCCCCCCCCCCTTCTGTGACCTCAATGGGGCCCAATGGTTGCTATGACAACGCTGAATTTCGATCGAGAAAGAAACCAACATGAGAACCATAAGGATCGGGGGATGAGCTTCCCAATGATACCATACACCCCTATTTCTGGATGAGATGTCAATAATTATGCAAAATTGTCACAAATATTGGTCTATACCCGAGTATACTCCCCTGTGCACCTTGTGCACCCTGCGGTGCATGGATTCAAGGACTCCATGATAAACTCTACTAAATGAGAAACGACGCAAACCTTGTGCTAGTTACCTATCCCAGCAGGTTGATGTAAGCCTCCTGAAAGATTATATAAATCTTGGGATCCGCCCTAGGTCAGAACATCCTTATCACAGACTAGCCTGTACATGATCACCTGACTTGGTTCCCAAACAAACACCAATTCAAATGGCCCTAGACCCCTAAATTCGACACTGTGACATGGCCATTGCTTAAAATCGCCATGCAACTGGGGTCTAGTGACATGAAGAAATAAAAAAAACGACATGACAGAGACCATTCCTTAAATTCGAGGGACCCCGGTACCCCTATGCACTCACCATTTCGATGGATGTGCATCAGCGTTCTAAAAACTGCAGAGAAAGGGGTCATTTCAAAGAATTATAATGTTCGCATGTCCGCGAAAAATTCTATAAAGAAGGTGTTTCTTACCACAAAATTCGTGAAAATTATAAGAAAGTGGATATTTTCCATATAATAACCTGTATGTGGTTATATTTCAGAATTAGTTTTCGATGTACACATAATATACACTACTGAAAAAATGTGAAGTGTAAATAAAACATCCAACTCGACGGCAGTATAAATTGAAGTGTTGACTTTGATTAGTAGAAAGTAGGCTGAATCGACATTTTTCGACAGGTTAGTGTCTTCATCAGGATTTTACTGAAAAAGTGTGAATACATCTATTTAACTTATCAAAGTCAAATATTTTAGGTTATTTTATGTATACAAGTTGACTAATAGTTTGCATTTCCTGAAAAAAGAGGTTAGATTTAAGCCCAAAAGATTCGCGTTTTAATGAAAAAAGCGGTCTTTTTGAGCCAAAAAAATCGGGAAAAGGGGGCATTTTTTACTGAAAAAGTGTGAACCATAAGGATCGGGGGATGAGCTTCCCAATGATACCATACACCCCTATTTCTGGATGAGATGTCAATAATTATGCAAAATTGTCACAAATATTGGTCTATACCCGAGTATACTCCCCTGTGCACCTTGTGCACCCTGCGGTGCATGGATTCAAGGACTCCATGATAAACTCTACTAAATGAGAAACGACGCAAACCTTGTGCTAGTTACCTATCCCAGCAGGTTGATGTAAGCCTCCTGAAAGATTATATAAATCTTGGGATCCGCCCTAGGTCAGAACATCCTTATCACAGACTAGCCTGTACATGATCACCTGACTTGGTTCCCAAACAAACACCAATTCAAATGGCCCTAGACCCCTAAATTCGACACTGTGACATGGCCATTGCTTAAAATCGCCATGCAACTGGGGTCTAGTGACATGAAGAAATAAAAAAAACGACATGACAGAGACCATTCCTTAAATTCGAGGGACCCCGGTACCCCTATGCACTCACCATTTCGATGGATGTGCATCAGCGTTCTAAAAACTGCAGAGAAAGGGGTCATTTCAAAGAATTATAATGTTCGCATGTCCGCGAAAAATTCTATAAAGAAGGTGTTTCTTACCACAAAATTCGTGAAAATTATAAGAAAGTGGATATTTTCCATATAATAACCTGTATGTGGTTATATTTCAGAATTAGTTTTCGATGTACACATAATATACACTACTGAAAAAATGTGAAGTGTAAATAAAACATCCAACTCGACGGCAGTATAAATTGAAGTGTTGACTTTGATTAGTAGAAAGTAGGCTGAATCGACATTTTTCGACAGGTTAGTGTCTTCATCAGGATTTTACTGAAAAAGTGTGAATACATCTATTTAACTTATCAAAGTCAAATATTTTAGGTTATTTTATGTATACAAGTTGACTAATAGTTTGCATTTCCTGAAAAAAGAGGTTAGATTTAAGCCCAAAAGATTCGCGTTTTAATGAAAAAAGCGGTCTTTTTGAGCCAAAAAAATCGGGAAAAGGGGGCATTTTTAAGATTGGTGAACACTGATCACTTTTTCCACTTTTTCCACTTTTTTGATTGACTGGGGGTACCGGCCATGGGACATGAGAAGTTAAGGAACAAGGGACATAATGATTTCTTAAAATCAATATGCGACATGGGACCCCCCATCAAGGGCCCCATTCAAAAGTTGTACCCTACCCCGTGGTCTGTCTGTCCTCGTCCTTGGCTGCAATTGATACAGTCTCTCGGCACCCCCAAGAATATATCGCATTCAGTCAGACTAGTGCCGCACCTATTACATAAAGATGTTGTGCAGATGATGTCATATCTCCCAAATTCAGCTGGCCGCGATATGATATAGGTGATCAATGTAACATGTTTCTGTTTGCAACTCTAAAGCATTAAGATGAAATATGTATGCCCCATTCACTTAATATGATTGAATGATACTAAACAATTACTAGAATTTAGAAATTTTGTGATTTCAGATTTATTTCAGACCTGTATGGTCATGATCCTCATGTGGTGATCATGCATCAAATATCTTCTTGTTTCATTATATTTTCACCAAAATTGTTATGAAACTTGACGAACCTATTTAACAATAGCACAATAATATTGTACTGACGTGGATGGTCAGTCCATGCTCTGTTAGCTTAGCATAGTGTTTACACCAGGGCACGCCTTGGCTATAACTTCTTGTCAAATGTATAGGAGTAAGGGAGGAGTCTAGGTATGACATGTATACTACCATCATACAAAAGGGGCGGACAGTGCCCGTGCTCAGTCAGAGTTAGCTGAACGTTGTTGTGAGTAACCATCCTGGAAAGGTTGTGTCCTGGATTTGGAATAGAAGCTGTTAGACTGTTTAGTTGGAAGGAACACTGACTGAGTGTGTTTGAGGGGATTCCATCCTTGGAGCTGTTCATTGTCAATTGAGATCTTGTCATCGAACTACAATACACAGGAAATAAATAAAGAACATCCTTTCATGTGAGTGTTATGTCTTACGTAATACGGAACTATGATTATGTATTGGACGACAGCAGTCGAATGAGATGGAGACTGCTATAGGAGCTAGCTATATCCATAAGGCAACACAACTAATTAAGTACACCTGACATTAACGGATAATTAACCTTCCATACTTCAATATCATTAATCATGTCATACTGTTTGATTAATCTTAATTCAATTAGACTTTATTTGTCTTTAGTCTTAAGGTAAAATTACTTGTTATATTGTATATTTCCTATCTCGATGTAAGTCACTCTGGTGTTAAAGGAAGATCGGAAAAACATTTCGATTTGATGTCAGTTAAAAAAATGCAATATATATATACATGTATATATATATATATATATGTTAGGCCAGGGGGATTGGGGGGTCCGTACCCCCCCCCCCGAGTAACCCTCCCCTATTTCCTAATGTAAAATTATGACATTGAATAAAAAGATATATGTACTTTATCCCTTTTATTTGAAAAACAGACCCCCCCCCCCCCCGGAAAAAAAACTACTTGTCAAAAACCGAACCTCCCTCTGAGAAAAGCTGGCTACGGGCCTATTATAAAAGGGATCATGACATTTGTGCCCAAGTCTGCACAAGGTCTATATATATATATATATATATATATATATATATATATATATATAATATATAGGTGGGTGAATTGACCCGCTTTAACTTGGTCACTCTTCACAAACAGACACGTTCAATAAAATGATTTCTACAAAAACAAAAACAGCTGGAGGGCATTCCAGAAAGAATTCACGATAATTATTTTCGTCACGGATAAGAAAAGTGAGGTCAGAGTCAATTTCCCGATAATTATAGCCATTCCAGAGAAACATTCCCGATATACAAAATAATTATCGGGAATTCTAAATAACTATTGGGAGCCTGGGTTTTGCCGATAGCAAAAGTTGCTTACGGCAGCCTAATAATTATCGGCAGAGCCCGGCACAGCCCAGTGTCGAACCCTGAATATGCTGATTGGGAGTCCCTTCATCTTCCAAATGATATTATTGTACATACCAGGTTCGTGACTAGCGTCATCATGGTATCGTTGTCATAAATGGCATCAGTGTTAAAGCTGGTCCGGTCAGTGTATTAACCCTTTCAAGACGCCACAAAATTTTCATATAGAACAAAATACACACCAATATATTAAGAGAATATCCCCAAAAGACGCCACTGATAGCAAAAAGTTTAAAATTAGACCAATGACAAGCTAAATATAAAAAAAGTAATTAATTTTCCAAATGGCAATAGTTGGATGGCAGATAATATGGACTATTTCAGTGTTTTGAAATAGAAAAAAAATAGTTTGATATATATTGAGCATGAAATTCATAATTCTGATATATGTGCTATGTATCTCTCAGGCATCTGGCGTCTAGGCCTGGTGATGCCTGAGAGATACAGGTGTCAATAGGTGGTGATGCCTGAGATATACTGGCGTCCTTAAATGTCATCATGGTTAAGAGGAGATACACACTATGTGAGGAAAACAAAGGACTTTATAATTGTACTCTGTGAACGTGACAATTGATCTAATTCTATTTATGATATCATAATAATGTTTAATTGTAAATTTTATTTGAATTGTCTGATGGAATTAGACCAAAAACTACTACTGATAAAGTTATTCTCATTAAAAATGTTGAATCATTACTGAGTAAGGTATAACACTGTCAGAAGGGATGTTCTGCTCCAGTGCATACATCTCCAGTCATACTGTGCATACTCTTTATGCACTATAAATCCCTTTAGCCCCCAATCCAGCCATAGCCGCCCGAGGGTGTACTCCCCAATCCGGCCATAGCCGCCCGGAAAAATGACGATTTTTACTTAATTTTTCCATATTTTTCCAATCACAATTCTTTAAGAAGTTTTCAACATACAAAAATGGCAAATATATCGTTTCAAAGCTTATTTAATTCACTCTTTGATACTACAAACCAGGTGGTAATCATTCTTATTGCCATCGTTGGGTAAGCATTTGAAATTCACCAATCAATGGAGATTTAAGGAATTCCTGAGGGAGATCCATGGAAATCCTGGGGAAATACAGGAATTCACTGTTGCAATCTGTGGGGTCTAAAGGTTAAATAGTTCAGAGTCCCTGCTTGGAGAGTGTACATCAGATAATGACCACGATACCGTATATCGCATCGATCTTATTTCAAGCAATAACGCCAGAGTTGCATCGCGTCCTGAACCTGTATACCTCAAGCCTACATAAAAAAATGAGATTTTCATTTTTACATTTTGTTTCATTAGTATTTTATGTATAATGCGCGGTATTAGACATTATAAATGCGTGTTCAACCAGTTCGTTTTATGAGCTCTGTAAGTACGGATTTATTGGCACTATCAATAACAAAACATATATATATATATACATATATTTTCCCGATAATTACTTCCTGATAATTATTTTCCGATAATTATTTCCCGATAATTAATCATGGTTTGCTGGTATCAGTCATGCAAAACAACAAATACTATCATCCTACCGGGAACATTCCCATAACTTAAGCCTTATTTACACTTTTCCAGATAATTATTTGGGCTCACCCACATGCACCAATTAGAGGACAAAACCCACTCCCCGATAATGTATCTGGAACGCATTGGCAAAAGTTGTGGGAGATTGGGCGCTCATAATTTATGTGGAAATGATATGTCGCCAATTCTCTCTGGAATGCCGTCCAGAATATGATTTCTAATACACATGATCACCCAACTTGGCTCCCAAAGAAGCACCAAAGGGGAATGTTCGCCAATAGCGGCTGGAAGTGGGTCCAGCCGGCCACCACAGTGCATACTGTGGTAATTACAGGTACCAGTGGTGATCACTGGTGACACACCTGACTAGGCAGACTGCAGGTAACAGTGGCCGCTGGTCAAGGTGTGCTAACTGTACACACCTGGCTGAGGTAACCAGACATTTCATACCCTGGTCATTATGTACCTGGTCACTTCGTACCCTAGTCATTATGTACCTGGTCACTTCGTACCATAATCTAATTGATTAATACCATATAATAATGATAAGGTCATAGTGATGCAATAGAAGACAGTATAAATCAGGAAAAGTTGAAGGGAAATACCATGTTTCATTTTCTAAACATACTGATATAAGAAGGCCCGCTAGGGGCGTCCGAGGGTGGAAGGACGACCCGCCAGGCAGTGTACTGCCCAAGGGCGAAGCCCTTGGGCAGTACGCTGCCCTGAGGGTCATCCATACACCCGAGGACGACTCCTAAGGGCCTTTTATATTTTATCACCCAATCAGTTTTCAAACTCTCTTAAAATAACTATCAATGAGGAGCAGTACATACAGCCTGTTTTCAGAGCGTATATATTATATAGATCTATACCTAGATATATATGTACAGGATAAGTCATTACATCCAATAATTTACTTCAGAGGGACATAGTGACAGGGGTACGAAGAGTCCAGGGATATAGTGACAGGGGTAGGAAGTATCCAGGGACATAGTGACAGGGGTACAAAGTGACCAGGTACGTAGTTACAAGGGTATGAAGTGACCAGCGACGTAGTTACAAGGGTACGAAGTGTCTGGTAATCTAACCTACTGGTACTGGCTTAAATCTAACCTCTTTTTTCAGGAAATGCAAACTATTAGTCAACTTGTATACATACTAAGGTGGTGGCAGTTTACAAGCTTGTGTCCCCACTGTGTGTAATGGTCAACTCAAACCCAGTCCTACCAGGGGGCAGGTGGCGCACCAGAAGTGCATAACAGTGCACTGAAGTCCAGTGCAAAAGAATTATTATATTCATTAGAAATTAATGTTAAGTGTCATAAACCCTTGGATACTGGCAGGAGTGCATTGTGAATGATGTAACGCTAGTGAGTGAGCTAGGCACCGAGCGGCGCCACTGTCATGTGGCCTAGGTATAGTATATGGGGTGTCGTAGATGATGACACCACCACGCAGGAACGATTGTAACTGAGTAAAACCATTCCTAAACAGGTACGCATAAGTACAAAAGGGACATAGGTGCAATAAAGAAGACTGTTAGGGAACATTATGATCTCGGTATACGAAAAGCCCAACTTAAGAGAATGCTATGGGATAAAGGGTCTTGTCATCTACGATAGCTTTTACGTTGAATTAGAATTAGAATTAGTTTAATGTAAGTAAGAATGAGAAGTATGAAAGATAGAGAAACACTATTATAGGTGTTAGAGTATTTGCATATAGGGCCAAGCCTTTGGCTGGCGCTATATAAGCAGTATGAGACTTAGGATAAGAGGGGCAGACCAATATAGACTTCGATCAGAAAACATGGGAGCAATAGTCTAACAAACAGATCATAACGGGTAGTGCTGAGACGGTAGTAACTGCTACAATAAGGTGATAGTAAGGATTGGGACAGCTTAGGCTTAGCCTTAGGGACGGAGTACTGGAAGTGACGGAGACTCCACCGATGGTCTCCGGCACAGGTAGACGGGAGGTGACTCTCCCATCAACTGTTGGATGTATAGACCTCGAAAGGGGAAGCTTAACCATAGCTATACCTGGTTGGAACGTTACTGATGTTGTGAGACGCATTATGAGATAGATGGCATGTACTGCAGGGGCGGATCCAGGAATTTGAAAAAGGGGGGGCGTGCTATTGGAAAATTTTCACCTGGACCCCCTGGGAGCAGGAGTTATACATTAAAAAAATCAAAATTTGGCCCAAAAAAGGGGGGGGCGCACGCCTGGCACGCCCCCCCCCCCCCCCTAAATCCGCGCCTGTACTGTATGGATGGATAGACGATTTACTTGTATCTCCAAACTATCGAAATTGATATAATAAAATTACTTCTTGCTAAGCGTGTGTTCTTTGTATTGGAATGAGCCCCTTTACCACTGAAGAATAGACGAACATAAGAATAAGATCAAATCATATTAAGAACGAAGACGCTAGCTAATATGACAAACAATAATAAAGAACTCCCCTACTTTATAATTATATAATAATCATCTTTATTCAGACATTATCCAGGAAGCAAGTAACTGTCATGCAGTCTAACGAAGTATCGAACATATCTCCATAAGATATAAACGAACTGTGAATTATATCAAACACCTTTGGAATTAACAACATATTTTAAATAACACTAGTCTAGCTCAACAGGTTTACCGCTGGCTTTCCAGTCTCGATATATATATATATGGCCTATGTCAGATTTTGCCCTCGTCTGTGACTGCACTTGATTGATACTGTGTATGTATTAATTTTCGCGCCGTACATATTTTACGCTTATTGCCGTCAAAGCGTGAAAGTATGCTATGCGTAAAATGTAATTACTATAATTCGAATAGAAATAGCCACATGATATGTGACATTATCATAGCGCGAAAATTTCCTTGAGTGCAAGTTGCACAAATTTAGCAGCGCGAAAATAAATACCTGTACAGTACCCTCAAGAATATATGGCGTCCAGCCACAGACTGGTGCTGTATTTAGCACGTCCAGGTGGGTGATTCAACCCATTTCAACTTGGTCACTCTTCATCGAGGAGTACCTGCCCATAGTATGTACCGAAGTGGTCATTGAGTACTAAAGGATGAGTCTAGACCCCTAAATTCAATACAGCGACATGGCCAATTTTTAGCTTATTGACATGCGACAGGGGCTATTTTTAAATTCGACAGGCAACATAGCTTATAGTGGCAATCTCAATAGATCTCAAGCGACCAATACAGGGTGCCCACGATTTTTCAAAAATCAATTTAAGACCTTTTTAAGACCTATTTAAGACCAAAATCTGACAAATTTAAGACCTATTTGCCATGTGTAAAAAAAAAAATCTCTTCACATAAGGTTTGATGCATAAACGCTCAGCAAAAGAGCAACATATTTCCTGAATCCATCATCCAATTTTCATTTTCAAATCAAATTTAATTAAAGACCTCCCTAAGACCTCCTCCCAAAAAAACTTGAAATTTAAGACCTTTTTAAGGCCTTACATTTGGAAAAGTCAATTTAAGGCCTTTTAAAGACGTTTAAGACTTGCGTGGACACCATGCAATATTTAACATTGTTAAGGGGGGAAACCCATTGAGCGATTTAACTATAATTTTGGTTGTTTCGACCAGTTCTGGTTGTTTAATTCTGATAGTTTTGACCAGATCTGGCCGAAAACAGCTAGAAATAGTGTTCCCACTCAGCAATTATTCAACCAAATAAAACTGCCAAATATGTGACAATGCTAGTTTTTGGTAATTGGTGATCTCCTAAGCGACCAGTATCATAGTTGTGTCGCTCAGTGGGCTCCCACCTTTAGATATTTTCTAAGCGATTTGCTGATTTAAGGAGGTAACCCATTGAGCGACTAAACTATATTCTGGTCGTTTCAACCATTTCTGGTTGCTCAATTCTGGTCAAAAACTACCAGATCAGGTCAAAAAGTGCCACAAATTGTGTTCCCATTGAGCGATTTGACTAGATCTGGTCGTTTTTGACAAAAGCTAAGCAACCAAAACTAGTCGAAACCAGAAGTTAGTTTAGTTGCTCAATGCCCACTTTAAAAGTGCATTTCTGGTTGAATCGCACGATAGGACACCAATTCTGGTCATTTTCGACTAGATCTGGTCGTTTCCACCAGAACTGGTCGAAACGACCAGAACTTTAGTTTAATTGCACAATGGGTTCCTCCCTTCACTGAATGATCCCACACATTACCAAGATTAAAATGACAGACGCGTTCAATATACTGATTCCCAATGCTTTTATTCAGATTACTTAGATGTATAACAATAACCTTCCTGGCCGATATTTTGACTTTGAAGTTTAGCTTTGTCTGAACATATAAACCTGATAATTACGTATGTACATCTCCTTGCACTCGAAACAGTGAATTATTTACAGTGAAGTGACACGCTCTTACGAAGAAAACTGATAAATTAACATGCGTTTTTGTCTCAAAAGTCACAATGATTCAAATCTAATAATCTTTAAATGGTTCCAATACTACATGATTCTTTTCCAAATTACACCATGTTTATTATGATTACAGCCAATTCCCTATGATAAGCGGCTTTCTAAATTGATAAAGTCCATTTTGCTTCGAACACTCCTTTGACAGTCAGCCACGCCCTTTCATTTTGTTTAAATCTAACTTACTCAGTATTAAAGAACAAAAACAAATAATTGTCAAAGACGCAAAATTATGAATGCGCAGAAATTCTCATCATTGTTTGGCGTGCGAAGATTTAGCAGCGCGAAAATATATACGGTCACAGTACCTCAGAGGTGTGGGCAGGACCTGGCGTACCTGGCGTACCTGGCCTCTTACGGCTGACCACACTCTCTGTGAGGGGCAGATCTGTCTTGTAGCGACACTATTCAGTTATTATTATAACTACGAGGGTGCTACATAAAGGCGTTTTACGTCCGGATTCCTGTCTAGGACCTCATCAACATTTCTCCCATTTTTGTTGTCGGCACATGCGCGTTTTTCAACCGCATATTTTGTCAAAAAAACTGATTTAACGACATTTCGAAGATTTTGGATCCGAT